>JAAAKL020006718.1:0-17691 GCA_010016065.2 Carybdea cf. marsupialis auct. non (Linnaeus, 1758) | reverse complement strand
TTGTACACAACATTACTTCTTTTGAGGTAGGACAGAACGTCTTTAGTTGCAGAGGGGAAAAGCTTATTGCTTGTGAACGTGACACGTACCTCACAGGCTGGTCTAGAGCGGGATACAATATCTCTTTTCTTGGCTTATAAGTAACAACAGCGCCGGGAGGTGCTATGCTACGTAATATCGTTTATAAGGTTTGTTTGATGGCGTCCTACGATTGACTTCGCTTTAGGTAGGAAGATGCTGCATTCAGAGTTTTTGGAGATCATTGGTTATTCAGCGTACGCACTTCTCGTCTTAAAAACGCTTTTAAGTTTTTCTTAAAAATCGCAAAAACTACTTAGTGATCTATACAACGCTTACAAATGGCTACATAGAAACTTTTGCAACAAAGTGCACCATACACTAACACCAGCTTCAAATTACTTTAAGTGCTCTCTAGCCTCACCTTAACAGGATAGGCTAGATACGCCCTTAGTCACACAGGAAACTGGAGAGAGTGACGTAGATGGTAATCATCGAAGAGAACTGTCGTAGGAATCACAGACAATCGATATCACAGGGATATCGATCGTCTGTGTAGGAATGTTTAAAACATGTGCTAGGGAACTATCATTTTAAAATATAGCGATCGTGTTCGTACATGGTCGTATTCTGAACTTCTGGAATTTAGTTTAAATAATTTATAAAATATCGATTTGAAAGATAACTCATTGCTTAAAGTTGGAAAAAAACTAGTCTCACTCTTACTTCCATTTTAAAGTACAAATTTTTCTGAACTTCACACTTTCTTTAGTAACTACCTAGAACATATTTCAACTTTATCATTCTAAGAGTCGTGAGAGAGCGTTAAGTACAAGTTGTGTGTATTCGTGGAGTAGGTTTTGCCGAAATAATGAAGTCCAGAAAGTAAACGAAGTACTTTTAAAGCTCTTAAAAGTTTAAAAGAAATAAACAAACAAGGGTAATGGGTTACATGTTCATACCTTCAAGCAAAAGGTAAATACTATGCATATCATGATTAGTTGACGTGGAAGAAATATAACAGTCAAGCAATCACATTCCGAGTAGAGTTTCCTTACAACGGCAGTTTAAAGCCTTCCCTGCCCTTATTAAATTATTTATGAGGAGTCGGAGGAGCTCATTGCAGCCATGGGAGACCACATTTTGCTCCACTTTCGGATAGGCACCAAGCCTGTTATGAAAGTAGTCGGGGAAGGAGTTGAGTACCGGATGTGACACACCCACGACTTAAGATAATCACCTTTGACCTGAGGGTCAGAGTCTCACAGTTTGGGTGTTTAGTTTCGTTAGAGTTTCGGAGTTTAACCAGAGATTTTAAAACACAGAGATTTTAAAACGCCTGTTTCATAACCTCTGGTTTAACAGAGTACATGATTTATAGATTTTCAGAGTTAAGAGTTGTATTAAAAAGTTATGCAAAGAAATATGGAGAACAAAGATGATCTTGTCTTATATAGATTCTAGTTCTGACACGATCTACTAGTACTATTCACTACAAAGCCAGGGCTAAAAGTTTAATTGTGTGTATAGGGGCAACAGCCTCGTTTCATTCTGATATTCATAGTGTAAAGGCAGGGCATCAGTGTAGACCGATCGTAACGAGGACGTTTTATTTCGTGGATCTCAGTTTGGAGGCAAATCATATCAAGTAAAAGTATTGAGCTTGTTAATATTTGTTCCGCACTGTACACCAAACATTAGTTTCATTCCGTATTTTGCAATTGCTGGATATGCAAAACCACTTGAAATGTTTGCACCATTTTGGGATCTGGTTGCAACTCGTGTAACTTCAGTTTTTAATTCTGGTCGTTGGTCATATAGAATAAGAGGTCTTTCTGTTATCGAAGTTTACTTACGTGTTTTCCGTTGAGTTTTATCATATTGAGTTATGATATTTATCAGAGTTGCATACAAAAATTGAATATCATGCATTTGATAAGAGATTTTCTTGATGCAAATTTCTCAATACTGGTTTTGTAACTTTGTCTTCGCTAGAAATCAACTGATTCGAGATCTCTTATTATTTGCTTCACAAAGTGCATCCAGAAACTAATAGTAAAATGTAAGCTTTCATAATATATACAATCAAGCGGTACAGTTATGTCTACTAGAAGAGAACTTGATGAGTTTGAACTCCAACCTTTTAAAGTATACTCAAAATGTAGGGGCATCAAAGTTGGTCGTTCGAAAGGTAGACAATTTAAGTCAGACTTTCGTTTTGTGATTTGACGTCTTCTTTTGGATGTATTTACCTTGCTAAGTGCTGCCAACAAGCTCTTAGCTCAGGCTGAAGTATATCAAGCAATGTTTTCACCATGAATCAGCTAGGGTTGCCAACTTTGGTCCTGCAAAATACCATATGGGGAGGAGGGGAGGGCCACGCTCACGCCCATAAAAGTGCCTTAAAAGTATATCAAGACAATAAAATTCACATTTTAAACAACTTTACTATGGGTGAACTGACTGTGGGTTAACGAAGCCGCTGTACATTTTTAGTGAATCATTCAATTTTTCTGAAGTACAGTACATTGTGGTGTACGGTAGGGGTCTTTACCGTACACCGTACAAGCACCCTAAAGCATCATATTGTACGGCACAATACCGGACAATTGGGAGCCCTACCATGAATGCACAGATCAAAGGTTTCTATAACTGTAATCATGTAGTACATACGTCGATAAACAAAACACTCTGCACCAAGAATAACATTCCTCAAACCTTCAGAAACCGTTCTTGAAAAGTGAAATCGGATTACTGACTCTTTTTAATCTCCCGTTGCAGTTTGAGTTAAGCGGTGGCATCTGCGTTTTTAATAAAAACACTCTTCATACGAATTTAAAGTGCTTAAAAACTATGCAAATCCTCCTCAGTATCCTCTACTAAAATAGAGCTGCAATGCTGCCAAGTCGATTTTCAGGCCTCGACCGTTACAAACAGCTCCAACTGTACGATAACGTAGATCCCGTGTAGGGCAGTGTTGATATTTGAAAGGAACAGTTCCTATTCTGGGCCTCTGATGTAACTCCTCCTCCCTTAAAAAGACTAGTAACGCTCCTGAGAACGTCGAGGACAAACACCCTTTCAGGGTTGCTAATCATGGGGGTATTTGCGGAAGCAGATATTATGCTTTTCATCGATGAAATATTTGTTTACAGTGTTTCTGGCCCTTTCGTGGAGCTCGTTCGATTGAGTGGACAACAGCCTAATATGACTCAGTAGGTCCCAGTCTACTGTGTGGCTCTGGAATGTCAACAATGTTTGCATTGTTGCCACTGATTCACTTGGATTTACGAAACGGCCATTGCTTACAGAAACGTTACTCCGTACGAATATAGACTGTGTTTTATCCAAGGAGAAGGCGAGAACTATCCTTATTTGCCCCAGTAGTCACTACCTAGGGTCTTACGATCTTAAACATATTCTGTAGTCATTTTGCCGCTTGAGTTGTCCCTTTGTCTCCAACAAGAGACATTCTGTATGATAAGAATAGGGGTGGTGGTTTTACTGCAGCTTTATTCAAATTGACGACTTTGCTGTTGTCATCTCGCCGATGACTTATCGATCGGAAGCGACATTTGAATTGGTACTGGACGTCTTGAAAATTATCACCGATAACTTGTAGAAGATCACCGAGGACCATTGGGAACGCTTGAAAGTATACTTTATTTCATTCACTGGAAGATTTTTGAGACACGACTTTTAACATGGCTGCAGGTTACGGCTCTAATCTTCAAAGCGCAACAATTCCAAGGATAACAGCTTTTACGCTTTTTATCTACCTCTTGTCGTTTCTGGGCTTCCTGTTCGTTGCAATAGCACAGGCGACCGTTTCATGGACAGTAAAGGATTATTACAAGGATTTCCTTCATCCTGACGAGTATAAAGGCCTTTGGTCCATCTGCTACTATAACATCAATGTTGAGTGTGCTCAAAGACCTGATGCCAGTAAGTGTTGCCCCTTGGTTCTTTTACAGATACTCCTATAAGTAGTCCTACAGTAAAATATGTTGTTGGAGGAGCTTCCTATTTCGTGATTCGTTAACTGCCACTTCTATCCTTTTCTAAGCCTTTTAGAAGCACCGTCTGAGCTTCGCTGGTTCTATTAACCTCGGTACTCAAGACAGTGCATGCGTTGGTTTAACCCGTTTAATTTCATAGTGTTTCGCTTAGTGATACAAGAACATTGTATCTAAACTGTTCAGTTTTTCCCTTCAGTTCGCTAATACGCCTGCTAGTATTGGAGTAGGTTTAACTGAAATTCCGGCCAATTCGCTTAAGTTTGCCAACCCGTTATTTCTTGTGCATGAAAGTTGCAATTGATTCCAGCGTATTGTACTTCACGTCACATATTCACACACGTATTAGTTTCAAATTGACATCTATTATGAATACCTGAGATATTACTGATTTGGTGGATAAATGGGGATTACAGCACGTACCAGTCATCTAGTTGCATCGGTAGTGCTGTAATATTTCACATGCTTCAAACTTATGCAAAAAAAATGGCGGGCTTCTTGTTTTCGAAATGACAAAGCCGATGTTTTTGTCGAAAAGATATCCAATTCAAAAACAATAGGCTCATTTAACAAAGATTCTTTTGAGTATCTTATTCCAAGATCATTATATCATCGGTCTTCGATGTGTTTCCGTAAGATGAGTTGCTACGGGCAGTTTAATACTCATTCCCATCTTAACGATCAAATCGATGAGTGGGATGTGCAGTTTTCCCGGATGAAGAGGAGGGACGAGAAATAACAAAAAGGTTGGAAACCACCATTGTAATGACTGGTGTGAACAGAAAGTCAAAACATTTTTACGGATGCTGAGCATAATTTCCTCGGTAGACTACCTGGGCCCTAACACTTAGCCCTTACCTCTAGCTCTAGCACTACCCCTAATCCTAACTAAATTTGTTAGTAGCACCTACTAATGTACAAGTTAAGCATCTCCTTTGGTTCCTTCGTTTATGAGATATAAGTTAAAGTGAATAGCAGCCAGGGGCAGTGAATGACAATCGTGTTCTGTAATTACCAGTCTGCAAGAGAATTAAAACCAAGTTGTTTGAGGGGTATATTCACATAGTACATATACACAAAGGAGGAAGGCAACGGTATGCCAGGATGCGCGGAGGGGGTTGCCATGTTTCTTGTATGTACACAACTTTTCATCGTGTCAGAGCCTCAAATATTGCTGAAGGTGTAGTTGCTTGCCAACAATATACCAACAATGTAAGAGTACTTCAATGTATGTATTTACACCTCTTCCTTTATGTGGTAGTCTTACCTTGTTTAGCAGAAAATCCATTATCCATCATCATGGTCATCATATTTGATTTAATGTCCAGTTTATGTGTTGAGATGTATTGGATAGTTCCTTAGAACTTGACTTCTAAGCTAACCTATCTCAGGTCAGGTCTTGACTAAATCATGATTCTCTCACATTGATTCTTAGCATTTCCTCGTAATAGTCAAAGTTAATTACCAGAAACTCACTTCTGATATAAAGAGTCAAAGTTGTAGTAGGTGGTAGTACATATCAATAGGATCAAGTAGGTTGTGGTAGCTATTGAGGTAACTGACAGGAGTAACAAAATGTGAATCCTTCATAGGCCATCTATAGGCATATCCTCAAGTAAAATATTGCACACATAAATATAATAGTGTCAAGACCATGGTACCAGTGGAAGTGTTGCATTGCACAGGCGACTAGCAATCTACAAGCAGTTGCCCTACTTAAGATCAGTTAAAATAGAATGAGCATAAAGAGTGGAAATAGATACAGTACCAATACTGAGTGGCACAGTAGAAGAGAAGATTGGTAAATGAGAAGTGTAAATGCATAAGGAACAAATTGTCTATTCACATACAATGGTTGAAGAGTTTACAGAATTACTATATGTGTGACTGCAATGTTATCTAACTGAGGGAAGAATATCTGCTTTGGAAGGACATTAAACAGAATAGGTAGAGAATTTTGTTATGAGGAGGGAAAGAGATTAACTATACAGTGTGACAAAAAAATTGTTTATAATGTTAGTAACAGTGAATAGTGGATATAACAATTTTCATGACTTTGTTTATTTGGAGTATTTTACACGATGATGACCTCCAAGGTTTTATGTGAGTTGTACACATGACTAAAAATGAACGGGGCTTAAAGATTTTGATAAACATGGTTCCAGAAAGCAAGATTGAGCACCAACTGTTTGAATCTCATACTCTACTTCATATATTGCAAGCCAATCATATCATAGAATTCGTTAAATCTGTAAATCAAGTTGGTGTGCTTGAGGGGCAATAGAGCACCAAGGTAAATTTTGCCTGAAATGGATCCTCACATGACTGTAAGAGAAATACAAAAGTAGCTGCGCATTAGATACAAATAGGTCATGTATTATACAAGCTTTTTTCAAAATAAACTTCATTTTTGTAAGGTGGAAAGACCTGTTTAGACATTCAGATGGCAAAGTTAACTGCAGACCTTGGTCATAGAAGTAGAGTCAATAATACTATCAGGGATATATCTGTCATTGTTCCTTTCAGTGCAATAATTACCCGTATCAATGTACAGTACTAATAGATTTGAACTCCTTTCTTATTTAGGTACATGTGAATAATTATCTTGTCTTGGTGGAGCAATTTGAGTTCTTAGGTCTGCCTTATAAGCCACCCCTACAGATTTCTGTTGATAGAGGAGCAATCTTAGGAAAACCATTGTTTGTTTGTCACTTTTAAAAAGATTATAGAACATATTCATCAGTCACACAAGTGTGTATGAATACAGTGGAGTCAGAAGCCCTTAAAGTTTAGTTATGAAAATTCTATTTCTTATGAAGCACGTGAGCTTTGTTTTATATTGAGACCAGATTTGAATCTAAAAAGGCTTTGCATCTTGTTTGGATATTGACAGCTGCATGTGGAACGTACTTAATGGAGTCTGATTCGCAGCTCTCAAAATTTTATATTGGATCTTATTTGATTTAAGTTGGAGAAAAAATTAATAATATGGAATATCAGTTGCTATAGCAATTAACTCTGTGGCAATCTGCTCTTTTGTTAGTCATTATTGAAGACTCATTAGCCTCATTTGCATGTGTCTTTTTCACCCAAGCCCAAAGGGAATTTTTCAAGAACAGAAACATGAATACCCATCATGTTTTTTTTTCTCTGTTATGTCTTATGAACATCCAAACTATCCATAATGATATCTACCAACACAGAAACATTGATGTGCAATGAAAATTTATTGTTGTTACTGTAGATGAAGGGAAACTTGACTGTTGTGCAGTATCAGTAAATGTATAAAGTCATAAGATAATCACTTACCTGGGTGCCAGTATCTTTTCTAAAGAAAATACAATCACAGGGGAACTTGACAGCTACAATTTTGGACTATGAAATATGCAAGTTTCCCAAACTGATGATCCAAAGTATTTTTAAGTTTGAAAAATAACATGTTGGAGACTTACCCCCCTGCTGCTGAGGTGGAGAGGTCTAAGAAACAAATATTATCAGAAATGGACAACCCTTTCATGTGGAAAGTGTCTTTCAAGAGTGATTTTGTTCCAGTTTCACTAGAATTTAGTAAAAACTTAACTTCCAATTGTCCAGTGGACAATGGCAGCTAAACAAGCTAAAGTAAACCATGGAGAAAAATAGGGTCTTACCAAGAATTGCCTTTGTGGAACAAAAGCATCAATACCCCCTGGAATCCACAGATAAAAGAGGCCCACTAAGGAGCATATGTCAAATATTCCTGAAAATTATCCCAATCTGTCCTTCCAAAGAGAAAGGTCTTTCAGAGAAATGGAACATCATGAATGGTTGTATTGAAATTCACAGTTACAGTACTTAACAACAACATGGTGTGATGTTGCAAGTGGAGGTAAACGCTATGCAGAACAGATTTCAGGATTAGAAGTAAGAAAAAGTCAAGAAGATGAGGACCCTGATCATCTCTGTTTGGAAACATGGATCTTACTGAGAGTGACCCAATTGCCTTTTTAAAACTCTTTCTGGGTGAGGATTTTTATGTGTATATAAGAGACGAAACAAACAGATATGCTACCGGTACTTAATTTTTGTCAGCAAGATCTGAAGTCTGAGTGCCAGGTTGAGGTTTCGTGAATGGAAACCAGTTTCTACTCCTGAAATGAAGGCCTTTTATGCTTTGCACTTGGCTATGGGTTTAGTGGAGAAGCATGTTTCTGATCATTGGGACACATTATGGCTCACAGAAACCCCCAGGGTTTGGTAGAGTTATGTCAAGAAATAGATTTAGACTTATTCTTAGTTTTCAACACTTTGTAAACAATGAGGAATATGTTGAGGAAGAGAGCAACCTGGTTACGATACTCTATTGAAATTTAGGCCCCTACTTAACAGGATCATACCCAAGGCTTTCAAGGGTAGACACTTCTTGAGACTTTACAACCCAAACAAGCCTGACAACTGGCAGTCCAAGGCATTTGTTTTACCTGAGTCTGGCAATGGATATGCACTAGACTGGTCCTTATATAGTGGGAAAGGTTCTTTTATAGATGAATCTCACATGGTAAGAGAGCTTATTATAAACAACCTAATGGACCCTTATTTAGATTTAGATCATGAGCTTTACATTGAAAGTTACTACACACGTGTAGGACTAGCTTTGCATCTTGCTGACAAGGGAACTGGCTTGTGTGGTACTGTAAATTCAAACAGACAAGGTATGCCTAAGGAACTCAAGCCTTGTGCAAGTCCACTGAAGAATGGTGATGATCCTATTTTGATAAGGAAGGGGAAGCTACTAGCTTGTGCATGGCATGGCATGACACTAAATGGGTAACACTGCTGTCTACACTGCATGACAATAGCTGTTGTCAAAAAGCTGTAAGGTCAAAAAGTAATAATACAGGTTTTGGTAATATCAATAAACCAGATTTTGTAGTTAGCTACAACTCTCATATGGGTGGTGTGGATACATCAGACCAACGTATGAAAACATAATTATTGTCACATCATCACATTTGATGCAGTTATTAGCATCAGTGTTGTGAACTCTTATATCATTTGCTAAAAATGTAACAAAAGAGAAAATGGTGCTGAAACAATACATCAGGCAGCTTTGTACCAGATTACTTGATGGGTATCACCAAGAGAATGTAATGCTGGCCAGAAAGATCTCTGATGAAATGCCCAAAAAGACTCAGTGAATGTCATTTTTTAGAGCCTGCATATGATGGCCTCTGCACAATATAGGTGGAATAAAATTGGCACAGTATAAGTGGAATGATATGTCAACAAAATAAAGTCATGGCATACTATCATCATTTTTACTGTGGCCTCTGCACAGTATAGGTGGAATAAAATTGGCACAATATAAGTGGAATGATATGTCAACAAAATAACCTCATGGCATGCTGTCATGATTTTTACTGTGGCCTCTGCACAATATAGGTGGAATAAAATTGGCACAATATAAGTGGAATGATATGTCTACAAAATAAACTCATGGCATACTATCATACCCGGAACATGAATAGTATGCATGACATTCCTAATCACAAATTGCCCTATGATACTGAATGCTCTTTTTTCTCATCTTGTTCGAAGCCAAAGCCACTTCTAGAAATGGGATTACTTTTACCCTTAGAATAGCAATCTATTCATGCTTGTTGTTCATGTTATCTGTGCTATTCATGCTTACAGTCCCCTCTCTGTCCTGCCCCCTCTCCCCTCTCTGTCCTGTCTCTCAAAACATTGTTTCCCACACAAGAGCAGATGACAGAGCACAGTTCCTCCAGGATTGGGTAGGCAAGCTCAGGGTCGGTTTAAACTCAAGACCCTCAGAATGTGAGACAGACACCCTACCACTATGCCACAACTGTGTTAAAGAGAGAGAGAGAAAGATCTGAGAAACATGATTGGCAACTACTTTTAGGAATGCTTTCTCCACCAGGAGAAAGTATGCAGTGTGTATAGTTGCACAAGTGGTTCTAGTGCAAAATCAACACAGTTTTGCTATTGTCACCATGGTTCATCTAAGACAAGAAATGTATTGCAATCAAATAGAATCTTGCTGTTGCACTCGATTGAAGGATGTTAGCAAATGATGTCCAGAGATTTCAATATATTCTAGTTTAAACATCTTGTAGGTAATTTGGCTGAGGCTTAGTAGCTTAACATCAACACTTGCTTTTTTTCTTTAAAGTGGGATTATTTTTTAACAAAAAGCTTTTAGAAAGGAAAAAAATTCAGTTTTTCTTGTAACAGCTAAGTTAAAAAGTTCATATCATACTTTTCTACAGTATTTAATTTTCCATCAATCCAATAGTGATTTGCTTCAACTCAACAGGTAACAATATATTATAGTGTACTAGATTTCTGTAATATCAGTCTTTGAATTTCATGTGGTAGTTGTTTGCGGTAGCTTAGGATGCATGGTGAATTTTAAACCCAAGATGCTAAAATCTTACGGTAATAAATTAAACTATTACAAAGAAATTAAGATGGAAGGTGTTTTTTTTAAACATTGGAAATGGTGAAAGATAGAACATGATATTGGTGGAAAACTCTGATTGCCTTAGAACATGGGTTGGCATATCTGTATTTGTAACACAGTACCTTTAAAGATGCTTACATCTAATAACGCCAATAATTGAGTTTAAGAGGATATTTAATTCGCACGTGGCTTTTAGCAAGCAAATTTACTGTAAGCAAACTGAATGAACAATTCCTACTTCCTCCAATCTGAGCATCATTGCAAGTTACTAAGCTTCTTAAGGCATCCTAATATATTAATAGGTTCTGTCAGCAAAATAAATTTCTTATCTGCCTGACTTGAACCCACATACCAGGGTTTGTGCAACACTACCCAAGAACAAGGGCAGTAGGCATTTTAGGACCACAAGTCTAGGCTTCTTTCTCAGTCAGATAACGTTTAAATGGATCATACCTTGCCCACAATTTTGAAGTACTACTTAATAAATGTGAGAACAGTTTCTGTAACCCATTTAACTTTATGTAACTAGCATTGTTATATGATGCAGTGATTTATAATACTTTAACTTCCTCTTATCAATTTTAGCCTGGTTGTGGACCTGCCGCATATTTTTGTGCTTATCCTTCCTAACCTTTGCATTTGTGGCCGGAATATTCATTGCACGTCATTTGAGACCTGGAGTACCAATCAGTTATGCTGCTGGATTCCTTTTGATTTCTGGTGAGTTATATTGTAAATTTTAATTTTTGTGCTGATTGTCAAGTAACTCTTATTACATCAGAACTAATGTGACTTTGACATTATAATGAGACTGTAGTTATATGACTGCTTTTTAAGTCAGGTTTCAATGCCTCTGTCTTCATTGTCACTGTTATTGTCATCGTCATTATCAGTCTTACGTCATTATTATCATTATCTTTCCCCTTTCTCTCGTTTTTGGTTAGTTTTTTGTAATGTTCTCTGTTCTATTTGCTCTGAAAAGACATCCCCCTGTATTCAAAATCAGTGCCCCATTAAAGATAGCCTAAAAAAGAAATCCAGATATGTATATTACGGCAGTCTTTCTCTGTTTCAATATTCATTTATGAATCTCTTTTAAATGAACGTATATAGATGTCAGAGTTCAATTTACAATTGTAGCGCAGTGGAGGCTGACACAATTTGCAAATGTACTTTAGTGTGTTAATATGCTCTGTTGTAGAGGTGTATGTGGCAGGGGGGGGGGGGGGAGGTTTTTTGCAAAAGCAATTTTAGTGAATGTATACCTCCCACTAATCAAGGTGGGGAGAATAGTTATTCTCTGAAAGAACGGCTATTGTAATTTTTGAAATGTGATTTTTATCCCAACTGGGGAATCTCCAAGTTTAGGAACCACTGCCATAAAAGGTGGTTTGACTATGCTATCGTAAAATTTGTTACTTTCTCCCAAAAATGTTGCTTCCTGCAGTACCAGCCCCCATGTCTTTATACTATAGCCCGGTTCACTACACTGAGTATTTTCCCACCTGATATGGCATAGTTGATAAGTGTAATATTTTATGCTGTTTATTTCCAGAATAAAAGGTATAGGTATGCAACAGGCTTGAAAGGAAATGTAAACACTGAATCTACAAATTTTGGTAGCTACCAAAAGGTCTCATTAGCGGCTAGGATGGTGCCCATATACGTGGGACTTGTTACTGGAGCACCCGCTGGGTGTAATAATGTATGTTACGAGTGTGCAGGCTGCTTTGCGTTGAGTGATGATAAATTTACGTAAAAGAAATGCTTAATATGGTGTTGAATCTGGAAAGGTTGCTTCAGTTGTATTTGAACAGCATCTGTATTATTTTCTTGATTTACAACAGTAAAGTTATTATCTGTACTGTCAACCGTTGGTATATCAGTGTGACGTCAGTACTGAGACAATACGAATCGTACGAAGAACATTACCTTTGCCCTATTCAGAATGGTCTTGTTTTCATACGATTTAAATTAGAGAAGGTTTTGCCTAAATGAGCAATTTCACCTGGAGAATAACATTTTGTAGTTTGGCTTGTGCTCAATTTTGGACCAGATTTCAAACGCAAATGTAAAGTTGATGTGAAGAAAGTTTTATTGTCAAAATACAATCAGTCAGTTAAGTCTCTGATAGTTGAGAACGTGAAACAGGAATAAAACGTTTTCAAGGGACTTAAAAAGGCGCCATTCCCACCACCCAAGCACAGTAGGGGTAAGGAGAAAAGGAGGAGTTGCTCGATGGGACTTGGCAGCTGTCTTTCTCGTACTTTTTGTAAATTGGAATTACCCTGTAACCCAAAACAAAATAGTTGAAACCCATATCTCAAATACGTAGTGAGGAAGGCAAACGACTTGTTGAAGAACTGAGCTAAACTTCACAGCTTCTCAGCCATGACGATTACTGTTTTAGTCATTGCTATAAAGCTTTGGTTACGCATTTAACTGAAATTCTTTAGCCTCTCAGTTACTCTGGTTTAGAGCATGTGCAGTACCACATTCTGCTTTATTTCAACCCCTGTTATATTTACCAGCAGTATTTTAAAAGGGGGGAAGCTTGTGGTTCTGTAGAGCGCCTTTAGGTAGGTCAAAAGGCCTTAAGTCAATCATGGGGAAGTGTCTACTTGTTGTTTAAGGTCGATGAGGTTAGGTTTCCTGTTTGTGCTCCGATCCTTGTATAAAGTAATGGGTATCGGTGCCTCCGTTCCCACTTATTGTTTCAAATCGTACTGAGGCGTTATTTTAAACCGACATTGTCTGCCCCTGTTCTATACATTTTATACATTTTTTCATGATATCATAATAGGTATACTTGAGCATGTTTTTACACTTTCTCCTTTTATTAGCATCAAATTGGTGCATTGTGCTGTTGTTTGCTTGTTACCGCTCGTAACAGTACACTCGAAGCTTTTTCCTATATCATTATTGCTACTTCTTTAATAAGGCTAATAAAAATTGTAAATTCGGGTCATTGATGATGATTCGAAGTGTCCGCTATGATTTTCTCTAGCGTTGTTGAGAAAATTGTAGATGATGTGAAGGATAGCTTAAACGTCTTTCGCCATCCTTTCCTATTTCAGCCTTGTTGATTCTCATTGGAATGGTTGTGTACACCGCCAAGGCCGAGCTTCCAAGGGTTGTTGATATGAGTAGAAACCCGTACGTCACCATCGAGTACAAAACGTATTACGGATATTCCTTCTATCTTGGTTGGTCTGCAATGGTTATTACTTTCTTGTCTGGAATCATATCCTTGTTGCCAGTGCAGAAGTAAGGGAGCGTAAGGTAGAGAGAAAGACAGCAAGAAACATCGAAGAGGATCTTAGGATTTCCTGTGGCTTCGGACTTCAAGAGTTCGAAGGTTTTCTTAAGTGACAGTATTTCAGCTATGTTTATGGTAAGGTTTGGGCGACTTTGGTAATAGTCTCATGTTGATTACATGCTGGTTAATTTTTGCGTATTCATCTCTTATGGGTCATCAAGACCCATGTAACCGCTTTTTCATCATGTAGAAGTTAGAGAAGATACCTTGGCGTACATTTTTAATGTCTACGTCTATTATATCTAGTAATTCCCACGATAGCATTTACCTTTTGTTACGTAAGCATTATTAAGCAAGCATATATTGATGGGCAGATTTTCACTTCATTTCATTCATATTTGTGATAATAATTTCTCTTCAAGAATCAACAAATGTCCTGTGTACTTGGAGATGCATTGCATCAATTAGCCGATGGCGAAAGTATTTTGATTAGCTCTCTAGAATTTACAGATTCTGCTAACTAGCTGCTGAATGTTGGTGCCATATTCATATTACGGGTAGTCATATTGCAGGTGATACATCGACCGGCGTGTCTTCATCCCCGTAGTAGTGAATGGCATTGACGAGGCCTACAGGATCAACGAGCCCTCGTTGATTTACATTTCATTCTTCTTGCAGTACATTCTCTACTTGCGAAAAGTTTCGGATGCTTTATGTTGAGATAGTAGCATTTTAAGTTAGGTTGGATGATTACGATCGTGTCCGATTTCTATAAGCCTCTTGAGTGATTTCTGGTATCTTTACAGATGTCAGAAATACATGTATGTGTCCCAGTTGGATTCTTATCCGCAAGATCTATTGGAAACTTGAATCCGAAAATTTCGAGTGCTACGTTCTTTGTACCCATTGATATGGTCGTCGCTGATCATACATCTGGCTGTCAGTTATGTCAGTTTTTCTAGTCACCTAGCAGTGTAAACGTATGCCCTTGAAACTTCCGACTTGATTGAAACTGATGATTCTTGTACCATTGTATATTCAACTATTTTACTAACAGTGAACAATAGTATTTGGCTGGATAGATTAGAGCAGACGCAAAACTCAGAGAGAATATTATAGTTTTAGATGCATTTGGTAAGTTGTAGTTGTTTCATAAGAGTAGCAAACCTTATAGGTTTTGCTGTAAGTGTATGCACATGATTCGACTTTAAGGCGAAGAAGTAGGGTACTTCCTCGTTGAAGAAACTAGAATATCAGCATGGAGCTGTATGTAAGGTTTACGAATCTTGGACACAAGTATACTTAGGATACACTCACTGGTGACAGTACGATTTTGACAAACAATAAATGGAGCATAGCTTTTTTCTCAGGTTTCACCTAGTATGTCAGCTATCATAGGCGTTAGTGAGCTACTTACGTCATACCATCGGATACAGCCATGTGAAGCAAAACCTTTCTCAAAACGTAAACATTGATGAGATGCCAATGGCACTGTGGTATTTGTGATCTTGCTGTATAAAAAGGTATCGCAAAGGTAAGAACGTAAGTAGATATGCTTACTACATGCCTAGCCCTTTTCAAAGACGACCATTCGTATGCTTTGCACAATAGTTGCAGCATGAGTCACCACTCCTTCCCTCCTTACCAAGGAGTAGGTAGGACACCAGTAGCCGACATAGGGTAATTCCGTTGTAAGAGAAATGTATTTCTGACTACTTTTTGTATGATAGTAACTACTAAGTGATCTCTTTTAACGTCGTTTGTATAGGGTAATTTCAAACATATTTTGATACTGATGGATAGTGATCGATTCTAGGGTTGAAGACACGGCTGTAATTAGTGTTATGTACATCTTACTAAATGTTAGGTAGGGGCTCCCTCATTGCATGTCCGTAATGTTGCTATGTAGCAATGTGTTTTTTATATAGGTGAAAGCAAGTAGGGTTTGATTGTATTGTTACGAAGAGACGCTGCCTGCAGTAGCACGACAGGCCTATCAAGTACTTATGCATTCTCGACGGAGATCTTCAGGAAATTTTCCCTTTCAATATCGATTTTTGTCGATATTGTTTACTTACATTTCCGTAGTAAAAGATATTACCCAAAGCTTATCTAAATCTGACCATATTTTTGCTAGAAGGAAATGCAAGCAAAAGGGATAAAATCGGCCCCTTGTACTTTGCTATCATAAGCCATTGTACTGTTTGCTTCATGTTGCTTATGCACCCGTCTAATAGACTGCTCCCTCTCGTCATGCACGAATTGTTTAATGACTATTAACGATAACGCTGGAGTTCAATATAATGACTGTTTTGCCGAAGTTCGTCCATATTCCTGAAGAACCAAGATGTAAATGCGAAACAATTTTTTTAATAAGTGAACAGTTGCGATTAGATTGTAGGCTAGGCTGCAGGTAGCGTTTCCAAAATTTTACTTAGTACTAACTGTTGTAAAGAAACCGATAATGCTGATTGTTGCACATCTTTTTCTGCATATATAACTACGTTCATTGTAAAAGCCTTTCTGACATTTCGTGGCACTTGTAGTCCAGAAAGTATGACATTGACTTCGATGATGATAAGTTTACTGTTACTTACTCACTGTTTTGTTTTGGTGAATAGACCGTACCTTATGTTAACCCGTTCGGAAAAGGATTCAGTCGCAATTGGAAGCCAGAGAGAGCCATGGCTGTTACAAAGAATTTCACAGTCTTCCGCTAAATTGCCGATAGCTGAAATTTAATGCCTATGTGCAGACATGAAACACAAATGACAAGTACAGGCCTCCCACTCTGTCATAAAATCATAAAACGTCATAAAAAACGAATTTTTGAAATTTTGTCATAGAATGTCGTAAAAATGATCAAATGTCATAAATGTTTTGCATGAAAATACTGTAGACCTTTCACAACAAGGCTGGAATCATGAGTTTTTATAATTTCACTGACAACTTTCATGGTATTTAATCCAGAATGTTCAAGTTTGAGGGAATTTCTGGCCCATTTGCTTTCCGGAAGGGATTTTGCTCCAGATATGGCCCTGGTGTACATGCCTAGATTCTGACATGATTTTACCATACTTGTCACAATAATATTTCAAACGACCAATGAATATCGTAAGTTGTGTCTTTAAATGTCACAATGATTATTGAAAAATGTCCTAAAAAGTCCTAAAAATTGAGCCAAAAATGCTTAAACTCATCAAAAGAATTGCTATGTTTAGAGCAGGAGGCCTTTAAATATTGTAGTCTTTTGCTGACATGCGCCTTTCCTTGAACCTTCTGAAATGGGAATGCCCTTTCTGCATGTTGGTGCATCTGCGGAGTGCCGTGCGAAGACTGAACATCTTCTGATATTCGAAAATGATTTCAAGTGAGATTACTGTTATCCGAGCAAATTTTTTATCACGCGTATAAAAGTTTGTTTTGATACAAAAGATCGCACAACGAGCATACGTTATGGTGGTACAGGAAAAATGTCCACACCATTTTCGATGCTCCCGGTCACCAAGTGAAGCTTACACTCGCCATGGGCATCAATAGCCAGGTATCTGGTGAACACGCATATGAAGCAGCACTTTGATTATGCTATGTGGAACAGATGCTCTGTGAAAATAGACAGTTCCGCGTTAAGGCGTCACGCTTCCAACATTACGAGGTGACTTTAAAGTTCATTAAGTTTGTATTTTATAGCACTGTCCGTTTAATTGAGGGTATGCGATGTGGTGCCTGCACATTGATTAATTGTCTCACTCCAAGTATTTTGATCGGTGTGGTCTGCAACCGTTTCTTCTAGGGGGCGGCCCCGGTAAGAAGCACTAGTTGCGCCCCCCTTGAAAAATTCGAATATCACGTTAAAATGTAAAATTGTGCTCTACATATATTTTGTTATTATTATTTTTTTTTTTATTTTATTTTTTTTTTTCACCATCATT
>JAAAKL020006717.1:0-14938 GCA_010016065.2 Carybdea cf. marsupialis auct. non (Linnaeus, 1758) | reverse complement strand
AGTTTTCATGCTGTGAATATCTTCCTTACAATGTTTCATGCAAAAGGTGCTATCAGTTTTAGTAATTGTTTTAATACATGGCTTGCTACACATCTGCCTGCAATGAATAAATTGAAACAGTGTCATCTCCACCTAGCGTAGCATTGCGTTATCGATCTTACTGCATTTACTTACTTGGGCACGATACTGACTTTGTTTAGAGATTTTAAAGATTTCGTATATCTTACTTTAATTTATCATATATGGTTTAGAGTAAACGCCTTTGAAACAATAGGAGGTAATAAGAAGCAGGGAGTTAAATTTAAAAATCCAAGGTTACAACTGAGAAATCCCCAAAGCACGTTTTTTATCTTAAAGAAGTAAGCAATTTTATCTCCACCTGAAATAAGAGCTCAAAGAACATCTGTATTTCATAGTTAATATGCAATGTTGACTCGATTTTATTATTTAATTTCTTTCCGTTCCCTTATTTTAAACTATTAACAGTAACTTTCATTGATATCCAAGTAAAGTACATTGTCATATATATATATATATATATATATATATATTGTTTTTACTTTCATCTTTATAACTATAGCTATTTTTATTACCAGTTAGCTTTTACTAATGCACAAAAATGTCCATGGACACATCGTATCTATAACAGAAACTTATACGTAAGTTTAAAAAATACTTGTACTTTACAAGTGACATGGAAGCCAATAACTAATGTGTTTAAAATTATCTTAGGCGGTCTGAGGAACTTCAAAGATGAATCAATTTTTTATTTATTATTGTCAGTCGCTAAAATTATTCGATGCTGTAAATGATCTGATATAAAAATAAAAATTAAATATACAGTTACGAAAATGATATCTTGTATTGGTACTAAAGCTAGTTAATATTCACGTACAGAGGACTATGAAAGCGGACGTAAACCATCTTCTTTCCAAACTATGTCTTAGTACAAAACGTTTCTTCAGTAAACAGGATCAAGTCCAAATGAAAAATGTCCCTTCAAATTACAACTATAGCAAAGTGTTCTATTATCGTTTTATACCTCAAGTATCGGTGGACGTATTCGATTTTATTTTAAGAAATAAATAATGGTTGGATCTGTTTAATATTTCAATTTAAAATATTGATATAGACGTAACACGCCGTAAGGTCCTGTTATTTAAAATTGCCCAACAGAGATGAGGTTTGTAATCCCCAAAGTAGCGATAACACAAATATAGTTGATAGTTGTTGATAGGAAGCTCGTTAGGTAAATGTCTTGAATCTATCGTATGTCAACTGGTTCTCAGTTGGGAATTAATGAGAATTGGACGTGGAAGAGACATATAAATTTTAGAGGAATGTCACTATATCATTATATGCAGAGAAAGTGTACAAACATCTGGAACTTACCCGAGTTTCTATTCATGTTCTGATTTCAAATCTATTTCCTCGTTTGTTCTTTGGTAAGCCTGATAATTAGTATTGTTTGCCGAAAGTGGAAAGTAGTATTACATATTTCATCCACAGTTCCAAGGTTATCCCTTTCTTGTAATACATTTGAGTGCTTTAATCTTCCATATTCTTACTTAGTAAGATGGTACTTTTCAAATATAGATGATCTATTTCCGTTTGGATCATACTTCAACTTCTTTTAACTTCATAAAGAGCGACGCACGGTTGTCACTAAAGCGAAAAGAAAGACTGTATGATATCGTTTAATGCTGTTGGCATAATTAAACAAAAAGGTTATAAATTATGCAAGAGAGTTGCAGAGTTCCTTTAAACATAATGACTAATTGTATATCTCTGGAGCGACTGCCCTCAACTGCTTGTTTCTTCAAAGATTAATGGCTTTTCTATGAATGCTATTTCAACCGAATGGAGAGCAAATTGATTCATCTTAAGTCCAAGCTTACAATTGTACGTAGAGCGAAAAGACGGTGTCACCAGCAATGCGATGTTCAAATCTGTAAGTTCCTTTTATAGATAGGTGACGTAGATGTTTGAGTTTCAGTAGGGGCAACTCTTTCACAATGAAAGCAGGTTTAAAACATATGTATTTTTATTCGAAAGCAAAATTCTGTGTCAATAACATCTTGACATGTTTGTCACAATAAAACAGAACCTTTATGTCATGATATTCCATTTTAGAAAAACATTGACCTTTCCTTTTGAATTTGAATGGTAACTAATGTTGGAGCACATATACATTGCTATTTCTGTATATGACTGCTTCGTACATTAGTGTGTCTATGGCTACGGAGCGAAATAACAGAAGTTGGACTGATGTAAATTTTTTAAATGGCGGGAATAAAATGCTACTGTGACCATAGTCAGACATAATATGGTAAACAGTGAAGGGTTTTTACCATTGTACTCAATCCTCTAGAGTATTTAAGTGTGTTGATTGCAAGGCCAATCAACAAATCCCGTATGAATGTGCTGGCCTTTATCTACTCCATCCAGCAGCTGGCCTACAAGAAGCACTGAACTTTGCTAAGTGACAGAGCGCAGAGGACGTCTGCTAAAGAAATGTGTCTTACACGCAATAAAAATATAACAATATTTTCCACTGTCACTTTAAAGTCCTTTTGTATACGCCTCATTTGAAGGAGTACCACGCAAAATGATTTGATCGCACCAGACATGTTTCTTACTGATGGAGTTAAATACTCTTATTTGTACGCCCTTCGTTGCATAACGCAACTGAGAAGTTGGTAGGAAAATTTTGCCTGATTTTATTGTTTCCTAATACTGTTTTTTCTATCTTCTTCGTTGTTTAAGCCTACGTAAATAAATAAACTATCTATAGATGACAAAAACGTGCAAAATTTCTATGACATTACTTTGACTCCCTAAAACACATAATATTGGTGAAATTTCAAGAAAAGCGTAAAAATTACTTAAGCGTTTATTGCGATCAAAAATATATTTGTGGGCATCAAGAGAATTAAGCACTGTTTCCAGCAGACGTCCATCGTACTTGACGTTATATCATATTGTCGCCATTATAAGTGCTCGCATATTCAGCAATTTTTCTATATACATTGTAAAAATATAATTGACTTCTTCTCCCAGTGCTCTAGGTCGCATAAGTGTACGAGAGCATAGTGACCCCTAAATGTCTGGAAAGTGAAAATTTGGGCAAAAACGATGTTACAGCTGGGGCAAATATGGGTAATGAATGTCAAAAAATTGGTACTTAGTTACGTTGTCAATTAAAATCTCACTGAAACTCGCAAACTTTAAATCAGCTTATACATTTCGGATTTAAAATTAGGGTAGTAAAAGTTTGTTCCCCTAAATTAAAACGGCTCCATATCTGTTTCAATGTTCACGCCGTCTTCTCCAGGGAGAAATTTGAGAAGCCAAAGCATGAAGGAGATTATTTTATCGCTTTCAAGACATATTAAAACGCTTTTACAGATGCATCATTTGATTGAGTATCTAAAATGTTTTGCTGCAACCCTGTGTAATCTACAGAATCTACCAAGACTTGCTAGCATGTCTGTAGCTCTCTTGTGAGCCCATAAAGGACCAGGCCACCTTCTGACTTTCTAACCTTTTTCTTACAAATTTTCAGCAGTTTTTGGATAAAATGATTGTCACAATTTACTACTGATCACGCCATAAATTCCCCTAACTCCAGTTACTAACAAACAACAAAAATTGTCCAGACCAAATCGGGTAAAAAATTTTTTTATACTGATCCAGGGTTTTGGTCCAAAGTATGTAGATAACAAAGTCTTACTTTTTCTCCTAGTTGCTAGCAGAGCCAAGATGTGCGTTTCCATGTCTTCCTTCAATTCCAAACATATACATCTACTATAACCCTTGTTCTTACAATATTCTGGGAAATCCAAAAACTACTGAAACGTAAAATGAAACAATCACTGAACAATTCGAGGTGATTTTCTACTTCGCCAAAATTTGTAGAGCGATTTTAAGTTTTATATTGTTTGCATTCCAAGTTGTAGATCTTAAAGGTTACATCGGGAAATGTATGCCTGCTTTAAAGCATGCAATATTCTGTAAGTTAATGAACTCCTATGTAACTGAAATACATGCCATGCAGTTGTAAACTACAAATCATGCTCAGTGGTGTGACTAAATTTGGGGCTTAACGGGAAAACTTGCCGCTTGCCTCTCTTTTCCTTTTGTGAGTTTTATCATGGAATATCTTAACAATATCTGATGACTCAACTTCGAATTTATTCAACAAAACGTCAGAATCATATCAATGTCATAAAAGTCAACTGGATCTCATGAGCAATAATCCTGAGCTGACTGCCAGAATGAAAATGATTGTCTAATTTCAATACTTTCGGTTGATGGGCAAACTGCACTCTTGAATAACTGAATATTTTGTTTTCTAAATGACGCGTACATGCGGTTAATGTTGCTATAACAACCAGACACTTGACAAAGAACAGGACAGTTTCATACAATAAAAGACCTGTCGATACTTCTCTAGGTGAAATGTTTACCGCATTTCTGTCTCACGTTGGTTGCTCATCCATTTAACGGCTAGTGGATCAGGAGATCGAAAGGAGGAGGAGAAAAGAAATGACTATGATTATTAGTCATCGAGGGAATCACCATATTAGCACGTGACTTAAATCTTTTTATAGAACTAGGCTATTAGGTTGTAGTTGCTATGGCAATAAGACGAAATTACGACAAAGGGCCACATTGGATACATTCTATAATAACATGTTTTAGTCATTTTCACCTGGGATTTTTTACAGTATCTAATTGTTGTCTCAGTTGCCTTAATAAAAACGTTTTCACATATCGTTGCCATATGGGGCATTACAAGCGATCGTATTTCAATTCTGTTGCCCTAGTGTACCGTCTTCAACCTCAAGTAACTTGGCTATCTGTAACCCTAAGTATTATCGACAGTTCTATCAATTATTTGACAAATTAAATGTCTTCTCCATTAGCATATGTTATTAAACTGAAGCAAATTACATAGGTCCCAAATTCCTTTGGACGGAATACTGATAGCCCTCACAAAAAAAATTGTATTATGAACTCCACCTCATAAACCTTATGAATTAGATCGTAATAAATACAAACGTGAGAATATGCAATTTAAAAAATCCAAGCATCCGAGATTTCACGTCACTCGGGAATACTGTAAATAATATATGCTGAGCTTAATTTCTTTGTTGCTAGGGTACGTTGTCATGTGCGTATATTGTAACCGATTATACAGTCAATACGCAGTGCAATACGCATCAGGAGGTCGTCACGACGCAAAAGCTAAACTAAAAAACCCTGCATCCATTCTCTGTAAAGGTATGCGGGTCAGCAGGTTTGACATAGCAAATGTGGCCCCGTATCCACTAAACGCAGGCCACTTATGAGGTACGATTTATGAAGATTTTGCATCTTAAAAAGCTGTTTAAAGCTTCATTTTTGCTGGACTTTAGATATTTTTATATTGCTAAATCGTAACTAAGGCAATTTCGAAATGAACACGGTCTATAGTAATAGAATAGAGCAAGTTCAGATTCAGTGTGCCAAAAAAAATTAGATTGATATCTGTCCTTTTCACTCAGACTTCGTCGGCTCAAATATTTTGTTTTATCAAGTGCCAAAGTCTATTCGGTTATTTAATCAGCCCTTGCAAAATTAAGTCGCTCACCTTATGCCAGGGACCACAGAATTACACTTAAAAGCAATGAGAACTCTCGGAAACATTGGGATGAGCATAAAAGTGAGGCTATTTTCCAGAATGAGACTAGGTAAACCACAGTGTAAAAGTATTTATACCCATATTATGTTGTTTTCCCACATTACAATAGGCATTATCGCAGTCAAATCATAAAACACCAATCAAGGCACTATAGCCCATGTGAGAGTCACAAGATGATCACCCTTTATTTCTAGGAAATTCTATGTTCTACTTACTGCTGTGATTGCTTCTTTGCCTCTGTTAGCATTAACGAATAAGTATTTATACACTCCATCATTTGTCGAATTCTGTACGCGATAATGCAGTTTGAGAAAAGATGAGCACTCTGACGTCATACCTATTTTTTCCTTCTCACGGTCGTTTTATTCCTTAATGCGATAATAGGCCTACACTCAAGAAAGTTAGAATACCTCCAAAAACTTAGCGCAAACAATCGACATGAATTTGCGGGCGTACAGAAAAGAGTCTATTCGAAAATAATGCGAAACTTTTGGTCTCCATTTCGTTATTTTGTATCTAAGATTCTGTTTTTGCAGAAGGGTGTGAAACTTTGGGTAATTAGATCAGTCCAGTATTTGTGGGTGTGATGAAAAAACATGGAGTGTACAAACCAAGGACAAAGTACGAAAAAGTCGAGCAATGCAAAGCGAAAACTGTGCTAAGCGAATGGTACTGGGTATCAGTGAGACAAGGTAGGCAGGAGATGCGAAAACATCTCAGGACAAGAAAGACTTGTTCATTCTGAGGAAGAGTATTATGAACACGGGATAGCTGTGACCATAAAGAGAGAGGTGGCAGATTGAATGCTATATTTTGCCAATAAATAGAATAACCATAATGGTTTTGATCAAAGAAATGCCATTCAACATCAAGATAATGCAAGGGTATGCATGGTATAACAACCGAAGCAAAGCTGAAATCGATAAGTTCAAGGGTAAAATCAATGGTAAATGCTCAGAATGATAAACTGAATATTCTGCAAGCTGATTCTAAGGTAGGTAAAGATCAACATTATTCAACAACAGAAAATTATGGCCTCATATCAAGCAATCTACAACTTTGGACATTGAAATATGCAAGTTTCCCTAACCCCCGTTACAAAATATTGTGAAAATTTAAAAACGAGCATTTTGGGAACTTAAATATTAGACCTCCCTGCTGCTAAGCGGAGAGGTCTAAAAACAAATAATACCAGGACTGGAGACCCCCTTCATGTGGCAAGTGTCTTGCGCGATTTGTTCCATTTTTACCGAAATTTAGTAAAAGTTTCACTTCTATTTGTCCTGGATTGTAGCTCGTTAACCATAATGCTTTTTCTTTATTTGTTCATCAATTCATTGGTTTCTTTGTACATTTAGCATCGTTTGTTTTCTTAATTTTTTCCCCCACCAACCCTCTTCCGCTTGTTATCTATCCTCTATCTCCCTTGCGCACATTTTCACCTAGTATTCCTATTCCTTCCACCTACGCATTCGCTGTTTGCTCGTTTTCAGCTGCTTACCTTAAGTTTGTTTTTGAACATTAGCATAGCCTAGTTGAAATTTACCGTGTTGCATTTCGTGTTTGATTATACTGTGAAATTATGGCTTTTACTTGCAAATTCCGATCTAGAAGTAACGAACGTTATCAAATAGTCCAATATAGTTCCATCGGTCGGAGGGGGGGGGTATGTTTTACTTGAAGAACAATATGAGAGGAGATTTACAATTACAGTATTCTCCAAAAAGCTAAGGATAGATAGCAATATCCTGGGGCCACCATGTACAAAACAGTCTAACTCTCAGTCTACCCGTAGATCGAGCTACATAGACAAGGTAGCTCACGCTATACCACATGCTAAATGGCTTTCATGGATCAATCTACACTAGCTCGATCTACCTTGGAAAGGGGAAATCTGTGTGTTTACCTAGGCCGATCGGTATAAGTCAACCCAGACATAGCACAATCACAGATCATTACTCACGAGTTACAAGCATGGCCAAATTCATCAATTTGTGCGATGCAGGGGAAACGAGGACGCACATCAGCAGATGATTTTTTATCCATACGAGGAACTGCATAACCAGCAGCTAATGACAGATAAAGATCTGCACTTTAAAAATGTTGAATCTCTTGAAGCTGGAATGGTTAAGAAAAGGAAACCAACCATGGACCGACAAGTATTAGCACTATTCAGGCCATGGTCAACATCAGACATGCCGTGCTCATTTAAAACATGATATTGGTGAAGCATTTTTCATAGATCAAGGTACAGATTTCTGAACATACTTGCAGGAAAACAAATGGAGATCTTGTTTATTCAATAGCTGGTTGAATATTTGCCGTAGAGACTTCTTGTCTGCTGCTGATTTGTACTTCCTTATTTACGCGAATACTTTAGTTTCTAGTGTTGCTGTGAATCATAGAAGTCATCCCAAAGTGATGAATAACAAAATATTTCCAATGCCTGTTACCTTTGTCGAGAATGACGTTGTAAGCGAAAGTTCATCGATCTTCCTACGTATTTTTAGCAAACTGTCGACATAAAACTACCTATTACAACACCTGTCTCGTTTTGACTCGGCTGTCTTTGAATGATTTGTACATTCTCTACACCCTCGTGCATTTAATATATGAGACATTTTCAACAAGTATGTATTTAGACAGAGGAGTATATATTAAATAGACATCGGATACAATCTCGAATACTGGCATATGTTGTTGATGACAAGGCACGTTTTCATTACGTTGATTATCACTCAGATTACCTTATGTAAACGACGCGTTTCCTTTCGAATAGTCTGATTTTAGAGTTTTAAAGATGACAAAATGAGTCCTACGTCTTCCTCGTTTTTGTCTGATTAGCAATCATGACATTTCATTTCATATATTACTAAGTCCTGTGAGCATGGACCTTCCGCTTGCAGCTCCTCAAGATACTGTCATTCACCTCAGCTCGGTCTATGTAGATTTACCTAGAAGTGGACATAGCACAAGTGTGATTACACATATAGACCATGGTTTGCTCTACTTTTAGCTCTATCTACTATAGACATAGCACATAGTCGCTAACTCATGTTATGTCTACCTTTATACATCTAGCCCCTGAAAATCTTGTTGAAATAAAAGACGGAGTAACTGCAGGAAAGATACACGTATCTAATAATCACAACCATGGGCGTAGATTCTGGGCCATCGTCCCTTTTCAAGACGGGGGAACAACAGCTGCTTTACACCCCCACTTTTTAGGCCCAGAAATTTCAAATTGTCCACGCTTAGTGCAATCTTGAAGCAATAAAATAGTAAATACATTTGTTGTGAAGCATGGTGAGCATACCTTTATGTATTCTTATGCATAAACTGCAATGGAAACTAACAGAGTCTCCGGCACATCTTGGATGGTTTTCACAAATAACCACACCAATGTTTATCAACATGAGTGTGAAAGAAACGTTACAGAAAGGAAATAGAAGGGAAGTGACAGTAACCGAAAAAGACGTAAAATCAGATGCTGGAGACTTTGAAGGAACAGACAGGGAAAATGAAAGAGTTGAATGGAATAGGAGGTGAAAGAAGAAGGAATAAAAAAGGCAGGAATACAATAGAAGGAAAAACATAACAAGAACAAGAGAGTAGGAAGGAAAGGATTTCACATTTAAAAGAAACAAAAAGGTGTAGGAAAGAAAAGAAAATTAACATGGAATGAGAAAGAAAAGGAAAAGGAGAGGGAGGACGATTATATCTTAGAAATCTGTAAAAGAATGAAGAAAACGATTTTAAGTGGGTTGAGTTGGATTTTAAAATAAAAAGGTAAAGAAGAGAATAAATAAGTAACAAGATTGCTTGTCTAAGTTCGGCCTCTACTAAAAATTGAAATATTGTGACATGATCGTATACTTAAACCTTACTCCACGAATCCTAGGAACCACATATTTATGATATATATAATTATTGCAAGCTTTTATACCTCTTCGTTTTCTTTGCCTTCCTCTGTTCTGTCGTCAAGAGATACAATAAATGTTATCATTGAGAACACAGCAACACTTACTTCTCACTCTCCATGGTGCGGACGTCATGAATGTATAGTTCTTCTACTCAATGGATCTTTTAATTCCAAGCGTGAGAATCTGGTAATCGAGTGACACTACGGAGGTTTCACGAGAATTTATTTAGAGTGAATAAGACTCTGATTGATATTAAGGAAAAATTATCTGATAGCGATGACACCATGTTCCTCAGCAACGAGTTAAAGAAGCAGCTGTTTATAAGAATGCCAAGTTTGTTGGTAGAGACTCCTGCTGCAAAATCCTGGAAAGTCACAAGATTCTTTACTGAACCACCAGCATATTAAACCAAACAACAAACTATATTCGCATTCAAAGATCGAAGATTGTCTCAACGTGTTCGAGGGGGTATGAATACTCATGAGGGAAAGGATCCACTTCACAGAGATTTTCAGGAGCAAACACAGCATTTTACACAGAAAGCTCGGGCTTAAGTGCTTTGTAGGCTAACTGGGGACAATCCGGCTTTGCAAAATGACTAAGATAAATGAGATCTGCAGGATGAAAAATACCGACTCTCTCAACCAAATCCTATTTGAATATTTATTTACTTCCAAACCTCTTACTATGTCCAAATAAGGTAGGAGTGCTCCTTTTGGTTGGAAATCAAAACATGGACTTAGTACAATTGGAGTACACATAGTGTTTTTAGAGAGTAAAGCAATGGCAATGACTTCGATATGCTGAAAATCTATACAATCACTGAAACAAGTTTGTAAATCTATATCGATAATCGCTGAGTTCTTACAATGCTATTCCGATCTTAAAACAAACAAAGTGGCCATGTGGACTAGTCCAGCTTTGTCTCTATACAAGGGTCATGTAGAAGCACTGTCTTAGATTCTCTTGACGATCCCCATAGGTTGTTGGATATTATACAGGGAGGAAAATCTTTTTTTAACTGTTCTCTTAATATTTAAATTGTTGGGGTTTTTTTACAAAGAAACACGACATGCCACAGAATAAAAGAAGGAATGAGAGATGATAAATAAATTGCATCAAACCTCAAAGCTCAAGCCCTTTGAAATCAGACTTAAACATGAACATAATATTTGTAACAGACTAAGAAGTGACAATTTGAGAGGTAGTACCATAGTAATATTAACAGACGTTCAACGGCAGAAGCCTGGACACTAATAGCAACATAAGCAGCTACAGTAGCAAGAGTTGCTAACAAAAAGCCATAGAAAACATAAGAAGCAAACAGAAGTACCAGAACGACCACGAGAAAGAACTTGAAAGGAACATGGGCATGGAAATAAGAATGATAGAAAGCTAAACAAACAATCTAAAAAAGAACAACAGCCACTGGACACTGTACATACAAGAAAGTAAAAATAACATAGACAAAACCATTCGTAACAAGACAAGGATAAGAGGGAGCCCCAGGAAAAATTAAAGGGAGAAATGGAGAAAGTTCTAATACAATTAATGTCTGTCATTTGCAGACACCAGAGTAAGGACATGAATAATAACAAGAATACTGGGAACTAAACAAGAACTGAATATTAATGAGTAAAACGGACGTAAAGGGGAAGCATACGAAATGGAGTAGGAGAACTTGTGATAATAATGTTAATAAAATACAGTTAAACAGTAAGAAATTAATGTGATACATTTGCCAGGAAATATATAAAAGCATGATGGCTAGGGCCGTGTCGGCGTTAAAGCAGAATTTCTGGGTTTTCAGAATTTCTAGTTAATAAAGAACAGTAAATCAACAGCAACTTTAGGAAGCTCATGAATAGAAAGAGCCTGAAGACGAGTAACTAGTTGAGCAACAAAATCGATTAAGTAAAAAGTAGAGCAAGAATCAGATAAAACGGTCTAAAACTGTGGCTAATGGGGTGAAAGCATGAAACAAAGTGGTGCTGCAGAGACAATTAACTATGGTTTGATGATGAGCACAGAGTGCGATTCTACGTGATCAAGCGGTAGGGAAGGAGGTCAATAGAGTATACATTTTGTAATCATCTTTAATTGTGATCCACAAAAATGTATGATATCATGCTATCATACAATTAGGATGTGCTATCACCTTAATCGTGTATTTCATTGGTCTGTATTTTTTATGTTTAGCAAAATGAATCAACAACTCAACGCAAGTTTCATCGCAAAAGGTGGTTGGTGGTACATGAACCTGATCTATCTGCTACCGCACATAACACGATGAACCCTCCCCATCATGAGCGAAGCGGACGCCTTCCTGTGATTCATTTCTTTAAATGGTTCCATATAAAACGATCGGATAACAAATACAATCTGCGATGACAAGTATGTTCACTTGCAAAATGGAGTGAAGAAGAATAGGCGAGTAAGCATAAAAAAGGGAAAGATATCATCTTCTTTCAACAATTTATTCCTTAATACAATAAGCTGCAAATGAACCTCTTCAGAGAAAATTTCATACAGCAATTAATTATGAACTCTTATTCCTACTGTAGTGTACACGAAACAAGAATTGACTATTTAAATTGTACATGTATTATAAATACCGTATAACGTCTTAAAAACGACGAAACGGTACTTTCTGGCTATGTTTTCACATTAAAGAGGTGTCCAAGAGTAGTAGACACAAACAAAAGCCATAGAAACCCGAGTCATCACCATCGTCTAGGATTTGCAACCAGATCGGTCAGCTGTAATCTGTAACAGCAAGAATTATAACAGACCCAACCCATATACACGTTGTTGGTTTCATACATGCTTTCTGTCAAGTAAATGAAATCCCCATGCTCTCGGAAATATTTGGCAATTATAGGAGACCCTCAGATAGAATGTAACCGCACTGTAACATTTGCAGCAGTGCCTTATACAATACAATATGCAGTTGATAATAGTTTGCATCATGTCAACAAGTATCTGAAGCCTCTTCAAGTAACGTAGGGGTCGATTAACTAAACCCCAGAAGTACGGGCGATTAAACAAACGTAACGTAAAGTATTTTATAACGTATTTTAAACAGGATGTCAAAGCTTACTATCTGCTCAAAGAGGCAAGGAGTAAAATTCTGTTGGAGAAAAATGGTCACAAAATTAGGTTTCCGATTGGTGAAAGTTTGTATTCATTTCATTGTTTGAAGACGAAAAATTTGAAATATTTAACCGACTCAACCATTTGAGATCATTAACATAGCGAGAACGGCGGCTTCGGGCTACTTTACAGTAGCAAATGGATAGTTGCCCATATTGTTGATGATCATACGCTATGTTATCTATAATGACAACAGTTTCCTTGTTTACAATGCTCATGTCACTCATGCCACTGTTCTATGGCCGTGAAAAAGCTCCATCACACACCCCGATAAAAGAACCAAGAACAGATTAAAAAAGGTAAACTGAACAATTATTTAAGGAATTATGTGTAGCATATCACAAACCATGTTATCCGCCAAAATGACCGTATCGAAAGAAAATAACAGTCTTCGAGGTATATGGATTCATTTCTGCTGAGAGATTTGGCATCTGCCCTCAACACTAAAGAGCAACTAAATACACTGTGGCAATGAGTGATCAATTGCTTACAAATAAACATCTTTGACAACAGTTGCGTTTGTTGATGCCTGACGTTTATCAAAATGATTAGCTTTAGAAGTGGTGTATATCAAAGGAAGGCGCTTAATCGAAGAATACTTGAACAGTGTATCTACTCTAATGTCAAAAAATCTAACTCCAAACTCTTCAGCAACGCAAAAGAAGCGTTTCAGTGCGGAATAAGAAAAAGATGGAGATGAAAGTTTACCTTGAAGCTCAAAATGTGTGATATCTTGGAGTATAAAGATACAAACTATGACTTGTGTACCAGCCCTATCACTATCAGACTACTTTATCCACCTGACGTCATTTTTTTACCCTTTCGTAGTACTGTAATTGGTAACACGGAACTGGTTCAAATGTCTCGTGAACGGTTTGAATCTACTCAACCTGCGTGAAGTTGTAAAAATTTGCTTGCAAAGAATTAAAACATTCACGTGAAATTATATTTTTCGTTACATCAAAATGCCAAAAAGAATGGATAGAGCATTTAATACGAATGGTATCTACAAATGCAGGAATAAGTAGATATCTACATCGTTTTCAACATTCACGGATATACAATTGAATCCATAGAAGCTCCTTTGGACACCGGCTCTCGAATCAGAGCATTGCCTTCAAGTGCAAACTTTTAAAGAGGTACCCATCTCGAATAACCAACCTCCAGGAGCTGAAGTGAAGTACTCCTCTGCACCAGAGGAGAGGCCTATTCGAATTCACCGGATCAAAAGGTCGTCATAACTACCAAAATGCATCCTTTTGTTAATACAAAATAGATTTAACCTTAATGTCAAAACGTCTGATTAACTATAGCTGTTCATGTAAGGCTGAAGGTGGTAAATTGGATATTTAAACTTTTAGTGAAAGCATACGTCTCATTGGACGAAGGTGATACGAAGAAAATACAAACACTGAGGCATGAAGGTTTAAGACTTTGAACTCACCCAAAAATTTCAGCTTTTATTCTTTTCATCTTACTGCACAAAGGAAATTGCATTTTTGTGCTGTACATTCTCATTAAACGCTCTTCTCCTTTTAGTGTCCTACTCAATTAAACGTCTCATATCGAAGGCTCTATTCTCATCATAGAAGAGTCTGGTACCCCATTTTTTGTGGATATTTGTTGTTAAGTGTTGTTTCATTCCTTTATATCATAAAAAGGACAGTTGATCTTCCTTTGCGACTCAATAGCTAGCGCCGAGTCCAAATATAATATTTAGACGATGTTGACTTTAGTTTAAATTTAATCGATCGTCTAAAATGAGTCACTGACACCCGTTGAAATCCATTGGCTCGTCCCCAGTCGAGTTTCAAGCTACTAGCAATGCTATGCGGAGGGAGAGTGTTGACGTCACAAATCGAAAGTTTTTTGAAAAAGCAAGAAATTACTCCAGATATCTATACGTCTCCCCAGAATAGATTGTTTCCCAAATACCGGACCTTTAGTGTATGTAGTGTTTTAATTAGAGGCGTTTGAACTTAAATAATCTCTGGTCAAACTCTGTTATTATTCCCTGGTTCCTTACGTTATGAACCAGCATCAATAACAAGGTTTTGTTAGAGATATTTAAAACTTTGAAAGCTGATATCTCGGAGTTAGGAAAGGGCAACACTGCCAATTTTGGCCATTGACGTTCTTACTAATAGGGCAACATGAAAATTGCGTACTTTTCCCG
>JAAAKL020006716.1:0-17693 GCA_010016065.2 Carybdea cf. marsupialis auct. non (Linnaeus, 1758) | reverse complement strand
TGGAAGAAATTTTTGGTCATCACTGCAATTTGAAAGAGGTCGGTCTGAGTTTCTTTAAGTGTATTTTGCAATTGGTTTTTAATAACATCATAGTTAATGGACACGTACACATTGATAATGCACGACCAGACCATGTCCAGTTCCATCCGTTCACTGGCGAATATTATTAAACATGAAAGGATAAAAGATTGATGAAAGGAAAAGTAAAAACTAAAATATTATGAATAACATTTTGCTGATATTTTTATTAAAATGATGGCTTGCCAATTTCAGGTCGACGTCATCAAACTTTTCTGAATGCACATTGATGAACATGGTATGGCCATGACTGTTCTGGTTTATCTTGCTGTGTAAAAACGTCTTTATACGTCCCATTGCACTAAAAGCACGTTCACTTGTAGCATTGCTTGCTGGTATTACGAGGCATTATTGTTCTAAATTAACGACTTAATCTAAAAGTAAACGCTGACCTCTGCAGAGCTTTTGTCAATGCTGCTCAACGTCCAACTTATTTTGCATCTTTTGTCTTGTAAAGGACCAATGTTTCCTTGAATGTAATTTTAGCAAAACCCTGAAGTTATCATGGAGATTTTTGAGCTTGAAGCTAGGTTATCCTATCGCGTTTTCTGTTTACGACATTCTTGTTGCTGGCGTTAAAATACTCTTAGCAGGGTAGTAAACAAAAAAAACCCAATGGTGTTAATAGAAAATACTTTGACTCTAAATAATGGGGACTTGAACCCCGCTAGCCCCCTTACAATTACGTCCCTGAGATGAGATGGTGGTGATCAGAAGTGTCTAGATCTAGACGTCATACATACAGTTACTTGATGTATTTATAGAATGTTGGAAAGTAATACAAACCTGATACGTTGAAGCCGGAGAAGAAACAGTAGCTTGCCCAAGTCTCCATTTCGTTCCTTTTCTAACGTCAGCTGATTTGTAGAAAATAAACTCTGGTTTTTTCGCTACACCAAAATAGCGTACTAAAACAGCCAAATGGCCTTTAAAGCCACCTGCAGTTGAATAGTAGAATGAAAGGCATCCTGCAGGGACTGAAGGCATCACTGGTCCGATCAATCTGGCATTGTCACCTTTTCTGCGCCTGTAACCGTCAATGTATGCATATGCACCTAGACGTTATGTAAAGAGGAGAGAACGGTATCCTCAATTAGGGCATCTGGAAAAGTTCTATCTTTAGGTGAGTATATTTAGTGCAGCATATCCGATTGATTTGAAAAAGTAATACAAAGTTGAAATTTAAATTTTAGGGCAAGCCAAGCATTAAAAACTCTTTAATGAATAACTAGTCGCTTTATTTTGAGTAAACATTATTGCAATGTTTAATAAGGTGTGAGATCAGTATTCCAATGGAGCACATGTAAATGTTGAAGTCTCCCTTTTCCACCCGCTTGTTTTTCAACTCTTCAAAAGATGAAATCAGTACAAGATCAAGGACCTCAAACAGAGATAACTTAACGAACAGTTCGTTTGATCCTTCTGCAATATAAAGTTTTTCAATGTATTTTATTATTAGATTTAAGTTACCTAAGCAACTAGTGTTTTTCCTTGGTAAAAGTTATCAACTAAAATGCAAAATTAAGGGTCAACTTAGAACTATTCTGTGAAACAGTAAATATCTTAAACCGGGCTAATTTGCACATCCATTATTACACACACGTTAAAATCCATAGATTTTTCTATTTGATTGCCATTGAATTATATTGAAACAAAAATGGGAGTATTTCACTGCCAACAATTGGTGACAACTTATAGATAGAAAATACCGCATGTACCTTTTCTGCCACTGTGGCTAAATCTAGGCATATATCCTCCCATTCGAGCCTCTCCTTTTTGTAATTTCCAATTAAAGTTGTCTCCGAGATAGGTATTCTTCATCTCAATAAATCCTTGGTCAAATGTTGTATCTGCAAAACATCATACAAAAAAAGAGTATTTTTGTCTTTGTTTTGTACTCAGATAGGATGTTGTAATCCAGGAAAGTATCTGATAACTCACTTAGGGAAAAGGTACACTGTACTCATTTTTATAAGAAAATCGCGTCAAGTTTCAACTTAAAATATGTCTTCACTCATGAAAAGGCGAAAATCTCAACATTCTTTAGGCAATTATTAGGTGTATGTGCCGAGGCAGAAGTGTGCTCGCTAACCAGATAGGTTGGTTTCATCGAGTTGTATATACGAGAACTTCTGTAATATCTTCTATCAATGAAACATGAGAATAAAAGAAAGTCTTAATCACAACTCCTCTTCGTACAAATCTCCCCTACACTTCCTTATTAAACGGTTAGATACATGGAGAAGGCTGGCACTAGTGACTTGTATATTACATAGGGATCACAAATTCTTTCATAGTAGGGCGTCGTCAGCTACCAAAATGTGGTATATATATATATATATGTACTCGAACAAAACTGGAGTGTCGAGTTTGAGTGGGGTTTGAAACTTGAGAGAACGGCCGTTGTCAAATCGGATGGAAATGCGTTTCAAACTTTCTTATAAGTTGCTTGACTTCTAGTTTCAAGTTCTAGTTCATTTTAAGTTACAAAAAAGGAAGAAAACAATTTGAGTTTGACCTCTATCTAAAAACCAGCTTCAAACGTATAGATAAACATAAAATAACATCAAGAAGTGAAATCACGAAAGCATCGATGTAAATTATAAAAATTAAAGGAATTTACTCTGTTATTAAATTGTTGGTTAGTAGATACGAGTAGCAATCGCTTAGAGTGAAAAATTGCACCCATCACCACATATATTAAGTAAGAATGCTTACCCTATTTTACCCCCTTGATACCTCCCTTGCTCAAAGGGTATTTGCCTTGTTGTCATCATCAAGCGTGAGAATAATCTTAACACGCTGTGAGATATTATTATAGTAACAGTGTAAGTCTGAAGAAACGACTCAGTTTATAAGTTTATAAGCGTATCTTGAAATGAAAATTGCCAAGATGATGATACGGATAACCCATTTCATAAAAAAGTATAAAAAAGTTACCAATTCCACATGGTTTAACAAGACAGCTGGCTGTCATGTACCCTGAACCACGACACGTCTTTCCACCGCTAGAAGGCAAGGGGTTATTACATGCTCTGGTCCTTGATCTTTTACCAATGTCACACGAAGCTGTACATGGTGTCCATTGACCCCAATTTCCCCAGTTGCCATTGACTGCTCTTCCTTAAATAAAGAACACATTCAGAAGGACACAACTATTTAATCATGCTTGTACTACGGAATGTATTTTTAGTTGAAGCCTTTTACATCTTGATAATGAAAACATGCGTATCTAATCTTCCCCTTTTCCTTGATAACTGGATGTTCAAAAAATTTAAGGTCTCGATGTGTAGTCTCATCTGAAAAAGATGCAGTTCATATTACTGTGTTTATTACCTAGGCTATTCAAAAACATTTTACTACTAAAAAGCTTTTTTCGTCTGACACTCCACAAAATAGTAAGATAACAAATTAATAACAAAACAATGAAACTTAGCCCAACTGTGTTTTATAAGTAGCCAATCAGAACTCCGACTGCCAAGTTAATGTTGCTTTGACCAATCAGTGTCTGTGAAACTGAATGGTTAACCGAAGAGGTAGAGATTTAATTCTGACGATTTTGTACTCTGAGGAGTGTCATACATATACAACCTTTTCAGTTCTAAAATGTCTTCGCTGGTTCGTGCAGTGCATCTAGACTCTTTGTCAGTATCCTCTTTACCCCTTTTCCTTTTCAAACATATTTTTTCATCTCTCAACCTCCTGTCCTATTTTGCCTCAACTACCAATTGAAAATTTAGAGACATTTAGCAACTCTTGATAGAAGAACATAAGATTAATGACTATCGATACAAACTGTGTATAAATTTCGTATTAAAGGCCAGGGCAACCTAAAGTTTGCTTGTGAAAATTATTACTGGTCTATAGTGCACTTATTTTTTTGTACAAGTCAGCCGCTACCTCTGCTTGCAAAAATTCCTTAACACCAGTAAAACCTTTTGACGTGAATAATTAACTTCATTATTATAAATCACTCAAACTATAAATGTGGATGTTAGGTTTAATCTGTCAGTCTACACAGGTAACCACAATAGTTATTCGTAGTAATATTTTACAAAAAGTTGAAGTCGATTAAAAATAACATAACATAAAATAATAATGAAAACATAACCCCTTCTCGTGCCCCCATCATAAAGTAACAATTAATATAACAGTTTAAGTATAGTGTATATTTTACGGTCTGAAGGATGTCTCTTTTATTTGTTTAAACAACGATATTGTGATTGATTATATCATGCAGCACAAATCGCATAAAACTTTTTGGGTCATTTGAAAGTAGATACTAAGTCACTCTACATGAAAAAATCAAGATGGAAAAAAGAAAGAGAATTGGATAAATTTTAAAAGTTGTAAAAGATAAAGTAAGGCACACAAAATCGCCTACAAAAATAGCCCAACAGAGCCTATCCTTTCAAATATTAAAAGAAACCACACCAAACAGTTACGTACCGCGGCGACATGGGCTCATGTTACAAACAGCCATTTCTCTATAGCTACCAGGGCAACCACTGTCTCCACTCTTTCTTGTGCAACGACGGTATCGAACACGAGTGCCCTCGCCACAGGTGCGTGTGCATTGGCTCCAGGTGCCCCAAGATGTCCAGTAGCTTTGAAGAGATTTCACTAAAAATATAATTTAAATTTTATGTGTCTGATCTACACATGAGTTCACTGTGTAACGTTTCGTACATATTTGCATTTACAATAGTCTTTCCCACGAAATTACGTAATCTTTGTTACACTCAAAATTATCATCTTAACCCCCTCAAAGAAATATCCTCAAAAATGTCCTTTGGACAGTGTTAGACATTTATAATTAGCATAAGGATCCTCTTGCTATTCCATGCAATTTGGTGCACGTTTCAAATAATTTACTTATAAGTGTCAAATTTTGCACGTTTTGCTTCCTCATATACACTAGCGAGCGTTTAAAGACTTTATGGGTTTTCCAACTGTCTCGCGTAAGCCAATAACAATTATCTTTAAAGAATAAAGTAAAAAGAAACACAAATATACAGACCAGCTTAGATAATAGTGTGTACAATAAAGTACATCAGGGCCGGGAGAAGGAGATAGGCAGACAGAGCGGAGCACGTAATATCAGCTGGAAGGTCTGAGGGTGCTGTACACATTCCTCGGGGGAATTAGGGCCTAAACGTGGAACGTTGATACAAACTGAAGCATTTTGGTGCAATTAGTGGCAATTTGGAAGACCTTTCACCGTAACCCGATCATTTAGAGTACAGTCCATCTAATAAGATCCTGAACAGTTTCTTTTTCTAAAAAGAATTGCTGAAAACTGATATTGATTAACCTAGAATCACAAAAATGCACGAAAATGCCGCGAGACGATTAGAATAGTGATTGATGTCACCGGAAGCGAGAAATAGTTGAAAGCACGTTCCGATATACTTCAGATTATTTTAGAATAAATTTCAAGATATGTATTTTCAGAAAGTCGCAAGATGACGTTCAAAAACTGGTGCGGCCTGACACCTGACGCAATTGCTCGGTAGGCTATGTGCATTGAAACAGGACATGTTGCAAGAGGAGCGTTCTAAACTACTAAGCGAGTAAAATATGCAATAGGATTTATTGCAACTCTGACAATAATTACTATTAAGAGAATCTTTGATGATATTTTTATGACACTTGTCACTTATTAACCTAAAACAGTTTCAAATAAAAGTGTTGGCACAAAAAATTCTAAGCAAAAGAGCAACATTGTCACTATTTAGGTCCCCTGAGTATCAGGAAAATATAAAATCACAATATATTCAAAGAACTTGATTTTGCAATGCACTTCTCTGTGTTGGAATCAAGGCTGAATTCTTTTATGTTTGTATAGGTCATTAAACCCTTGCAAATACAATAATAAAATTATTAAAAATAATGTTACACAAACATTGAATAATAATCGTTCTACAGGAATCATCAAATTTCATAATACATATCCTACCTCTACAAAACCCTCGAGTACAAAGTTTTGTCTCTCTAGCATCTCCCTTGCAAAATTTCCCCTCTTCCATTCTTGAATCTCCGTTACAACGCCTCACCCTTGTTCTCTCACCTTCACCACAAGTAACGCTGCAGCTGCTCCATGTACCCCAGGAGCCCCAAACATGCCCCTCTGTTCGGTTTGTAGGTAATATGGAGTTGATTGGCAATGCATTAGTAGAGGGGTTAGTTGCTATGTATGGATTAGATATAAAAAGGAAAGGAAGAAATTAAGGGTTACATCTATAATATAAATTGAAAATCCTGTCTGATGGAAAAGTTAGTTTCCAAAAATATTTTAACGCATTCATTTTGCTACATAGCATTTGTATAAACTATTGTAAAGCAAAATCACCTAAAACATAGAAAAATACAGATGAGAATTTTAAAAATCAATCAAGACAGAAGAGACAGCCGTTAATAGGCAGGGTGTTGTTTCCTGTGAGTCATTTTCACGTACATAATTACCATCGTAGTTGTGATGAACTTATTGATAGCTGTAATGGGTGGCGTGCAAGAGATTTAACAGGAATACACAAGTTTTGAATATTTACATATTGTAGTCAGTCACCTCTGTTGTGAATTAAGAGCGACCGTTTGATTTGCTGTTTGATTAGATTTAAGACGGGGTTTTTTAAGAGCCATACTCATTGTAAGAAGTAACTGAAAATACTTTAGTTACGACGTTAAATTCTTGTTTATTGTTGTTAAAACAAAGTTGTTAAAACAACATTAAAATCTATATAAAACCAAGAGGCCTAGAGGCTAGCTACAGAGCTTTCGGTTAAAGAGCCTTCTCCATACATATCTATGCCTATTTATATACATACATTGGTCACACAAAGGATTAGAAAGTCATTATGTTATAAATCCTATTGCTTTTGATTTTATCTTATAAATTTCCTAAGATTGGGCCACAAGAACGACGCGTTTGTTTTTTTATTGTCATTTATGTAGCCAGTACTTTCCGTTTCCTTTGATTGTAAAATGGGGTCTTATTTTGTAACTCAACATAACGTATGTAGGATCTCAAATTACAATTTCACTGCTTTGAAGTTTTTTTTGTTGATAGTCTATAAATAATTTAGTTAGTTATATATAGTTTATATATAATTTATGTTCCTTTTAAGGTATCTTTTAGTCTTAAAGACGCAAAGCAACTATTTTCTGCATTTCCATATTATAGCAACGTCTGTCTCTAACCCTTTCTTCCTTTGCCACATTCAAAATTACAACAGTTCCACCTAATCCATTCTACATTATCCTTTTCCTTTCACATTGTTAGTTTGATTAGTTCTAATGTTAATATTTTCAGTTAATATGAGAGTAGTATATGCAGAGAAGCCATTAAAATTAAAGAAACGTAAAGAAAATTTTAAGTCACTTACATTTTTCTAATAAAAAGAAGGTGTGGTGACAAGCTAATGGCTTGTGGGTTTGGTTGTTGAAAACACATTGTCTAAATTTAATTCAAATTAGGGATATATTGTAGGTCAACCGATCAATTGTCAATAACACTTCAAAATTTGGTTTATTACTGGGTGACCGCCTTGGCTTATTAGCAATGTGATGTCCAAAAAGGACATTACAGCATATTCTCTTGAGTAAATGAGGAGTAATTTAGTAGCGTAGGTGACTTAATCATGCAGTTAAGAATAAAAGATATTGCAGTTATGAGGATGAAGAATGATGAAAGTGTGATTACAAACGTTCTAAAGTTTAAAAAGACTTGTATTATGTAAAAAAGCCCATATTTTGGTTTCGACGAATGCATTCTAAATAGAATTAAGGTTAAAGAAATCACGATTTTGTTATTATCCAGCTGGTATCCTCATGATCATTGTAAAAAGAAATATAGCAAATCTTTTTAGTCGAGGGAACATTTATGAAGTAAGTAAATGGATACGTGAGTAAATAATGACGTAAGTAAATGGATAAGTGAGTAAATAATGAAGTAAGTAAATGGATACGTGAGTAAATAATGAAGTAAGTAAATGGATACGTGAGTAAAAAATGAAGTAAGTAAATGGATAAGTGAGTAAATAATGAAGTAAGTAAATGGATACGTGAGTAAATCATAAAGTAAGTAAATGGATAAGTGAGTAAATAATGAAGTAAGTAAATGGATACGTGAGTAGATAATGAAGTAAGTAAATGGATAAGTGAGTAAATAATGAAGTAAGTAGATGGATAAGTGAGTAAAAAATGAAGTAAGTAAATGGATAAGTGAGTAAAAAATGAAGTAAGTAAATGGATAAGTGAGTAAATAATGAAGTAAGTAAATGGATAAGTGAGCAAATAATGAAGTAAGTAAATGGATAAGTGAGTAAATAATGAAGTAAGTAGATAACTAAGCAGATGCCAAAAAAGTAAATAAACACAAACTATGCTTTGGGACTTGCTTAGATTAAATTTTTCTAAATACGAATGAAAGTAAGTAGCGAGTAAGGGAGATACACCAAATGGGTACATTATTAATTAGGTCTGTTAGAGGAAATTATATAAGGCAATAAGCAGATGACTACGTAATTAATGAAGTACATGAAGATGCAATACAATACGCAGTAGCATTTGTATAGTTAGTGAAAAGCGGTTAGTACACACTTACGTTCACAAGATTTACGAGTACAGGGTTCTCTCTGTCTACTGTCTCCTCTACAGTTTTCACCGACACACTTGCGACTGCGTTCACGCTTTCCCTTGCCACAAGTTACATTGCAGCTACTCCATTGTCCCCAAGAGTTCCACATAGATTGACTAGTTGTCATTTCATTATTATTAGAGGAGGTTCGAGTTGTGTTAGTGGGTGTTAGAGTCTTGTTAGTGCTATTACCTGGATGAAGCAAAAATTAAATATGGTGCTTGTCACGTATGATAACTACATCGTACATTGTAAATGCACTCTCAAATATGATCGAGGTTCTCGACCCAAAACTTAACCTTGGAGAATCTTTAGACTTTTAGAGTGCTAAAACTAAAAACTGCTTGAAAGTGTGACAGAACGCCGCGAGGATATAAATCTTTAACAGCGCCACGATATTTTCTCTCTCTTTCATGATTGCGATGTCTTGTACTATCATTCAACTGTCTTGCTTTTACAAAGCGAGAGATCAGGATTCGGTTTTCTCAATTAGTAACAAGATGTACTCAATCACCTCACGTCACAAGTCTCGTGTTACTTCTCCATGTGACTACCTACACCCCGCAAAAAATGCTACAGATTCTTATCCGTTATCTGATTCAACAATTTACCGATTCACTTATTTTCGGCAAGTGATAAAAACCTCACCATCATCTTCATCATCATCATCATCATCATCATCATCTTCATCATCATCATCATCATCGTCATCATCATCATCATCATCATCATCATCATCATCATCATCATCATCATCGTAACGAGAAGTTCAAGAGAAATACTAATAATGCCTGGACCACCTGGAAAATTCATGAAAATTCTAAACAATTATTAACAACTTTTAATAGGAGAGTCTAAATCGATACAAACAGTGTAGTGTGAGAACAAAAATTTAAAAAGCTCTGATGCAGAGTGATTGAACCGACTGTTCCGCATAATACAACGCCAATGTCGCAACAGAAGGGAAATCATTGCCTTGTGAGAAATCAGATATTCGTACTGTTAGGACATTTTTCCATGGTGACGTAAACCGCTTCTCGAGACTTTGAGCAATCTTTTGTGTTCAGAAATCTCTCTCACGGTTACCCATCCAACAGGAACAATAATAGGGGCAAGTTATTAGTTGCTTAGCTACTACTTTCTGCCTCTTCCAATCCGAGGCAAGACATGTGGTCATTGCGGTCTCTTTCCCACGTTAATCGATCTGAGCTGTTAACAAGTCAGATAAATGGTATTTGCTGGTGGCATGGATTAAATGCTATCGTTAGTAGAGATGGATTTCATGGCTTATCTCTGTGGTTGTTGAGGCCTTTAACCTTTCTACTTTCATTGCGGTTCATCAAGTTTATTTGTGGACTTGTAAGGGTGATCAAGTGATTATGGACAGTAGTTTTGTGTGTGGTAAAACGAAATTCTACTCTTTCAGCACGTCATTTTATACTTGAAGCTGATAATGCCTTTTGATTTACTCACAAAGTGAATTTATTTCTGCATTTTGTACAGGACACATTAACTGTCACGTTTTGTACCCCCTCTCGCTTACACACACTCTCTTATATCCACTAGTTCGCAGGAAAGGCTAAACTCCACAAATCAATCCATGCGTCAAAACTTGCCATATACTCACAGCCAGGCGTTCGGTGTAAAGCATTAGCTTGTATGTATCTTTCACAAATGCTCATAATCCTATCGCAACAAAGTTTACTGACCTTTACTTATTGACTTTCTCCTTTAACAGTACCACCGTTTTCTTTCATCGTTTGATACTTTGTTTTCGTTTCCCGCAGTCTCTTTCTATCCTTGCGCTTTGGCGGTCTTTCCCGCGAGAAACCCACTCCGTCTTTCCAGTTCACTTACCATTCCTTTTTCGACATTATTTATACGATTTGCGCTTTTTGACGAACTTATAGCCTGCACAGGGTCTTATTGTAAAGAGCTATTTATTTTTGTTTTGAGCTCCATCCTAAGGTCTTCACGTCCTGAAGAGGTTGCAACCCCCTCCCCCTCCCCCAGCGATGCAATTGCTTGGTGTGTTCTAGCACTCTCCTTTTCCAGATAATCATCATTTACGATCATTCGTTCTGTTTCATGATACCGTATCTCTTATATAGGCCCAACAAAGAAAGTTCCTGGATCAGATTGTAACGTGTAATATTGAGAAGGTGACATTGATGTTGGAGCGCGGGATCGATCCTAACTTTCAGGATGAAAAAACTGGAGGTAAGACTTACACAATGGTCTCCGCCCGTATGCGACCATATTTGCGCGAATGTTCTTTTGAAATAGAAAGCGTATCCTCAGATGCCTCGATGCTTTCAACACTCGTGATGCCTGTTAGGTATCAGTATGATTGATGATGGGATTTGTAGCATCTGTTTTGCATATTTAGTATTTATTGATTTATTTAATATACTTATGAGTTATTTCTTAACCCTTGTCCCCCAGTTGTCAGTGCAGATCTTCTGTACTTTATTTATCTTGAACCTAAAACAAACTTTGATGCTATGACTTCATGTTATTTACTTCAGTTCGATTCTGAGATAGCAGTAAGTTGGTCGTTAAAAGCTTTATCCTGTAAAAATATTGACTAAACTAAAGGCTTCTGAACATATCAGTTATTTTTTATCCAAGCAGTTTTGTAGATCTGGCATTTTATTATTGAGCCAATATCATTCAATGACTGAAGAGTTTAGTTTTCTTAGCAAGGTTTGCTATATAAGTTTCCCATGATGCTCTAGTTTTTGTAACCTGATGGAGACTTTAATATCTCCCTGAAAGAATGTCACTGTTATGCTTAACTTTGCAAAAGCATAGAAACATCAAGTTTTCCTTTGCTTGAAAATTCTCGTCATACGATGATAGAATTAGTCGCAAACAAACTGTTAGTCCAACATTCGGTCAGGTGGAAGTGAGGAACGTTTTGTAGCGCTGTCTGAAAGCATCCGAAATGATATAGGCGAATATTCATGGGTCAAATCCCTGATTTCACTTTTTTAATCTTCTCAAACACAGCATTCAGGGCGATATTTGATGAATTAGTACGTCGCTCAGGGAATTGAAACGTGGAGAGAGACTTGTTTCGAGTGTTTTTGACCATCCTATCTCGGATTAAACATTGTTTTGCCAGCGAAGAATACAAAAGGGAAGGTTTGCTATCGAAGGCTTACGGTTACTTTCAACAACAACAGGCGTGCGAAAATAAAAAGGATTTCTTTCGATAAGGGAACGAAGTTCAATTTGGTACAGCTGGTCCAGTGATACTTGCGTTATAGATCAAGCGGGCGGAGTTCGATTAGAGGTGCAAGTGCCATGGTTAATTAAGCCGTCCATCCTTTTTTGTTCGTTGAAATGAGTACCAGAAAAGCATGTGAAAAAGTGGTCAATAATTGACATACCACTGGAGTGGTGACCATCTGCAACACCAATGCGGTATTAGCTAACAAACGAGGAGCATTCGTGTTGCTTTGGACGAAGGTTGTTTCTTCTGCTTCTTCTTTTTTTTCTTCTTCTTTTTCTTCTTTTTCTTCTTCTTCATCATCATCTTCTTCTTCTTCTTCTTCTTCATCTCCTTCGCTTTCTTCTTCTTCTTCTCTTTCATCTCCTTCTTCTTCTTCTCTTTCATCTCCTTCTTCTTCTTTTTCTTCTTCTTCTCAATCTTTTTCTTCTTCTTCTTATTTTTGGATAAAAGTAATAAAATGAATCAGCGGAGCATCGTTTGCTACAATGTTATAGCGAATATGAAAGTGTCCAGTATTTATTTGATCTTGCTTCCATAACGTAACTTACGATAGATATGCTAGAAAAGGGGTACCCACCTCTCTATACCATTCTTAATGCATATCAGTTGTTTCTTGGGATCATTTGCAGTAGTCTAACTTGCTCCTGGGGAAGGGGGGAGATGGGATGGATCGGTGGATGGAAGACTGAAATTACTGACTGGATTTTTATCTGTGGAGACTCGTGAAGATGATGCATCTCAGTTTCTATTTGAGTCAACATGTAATGTAATATTTGCATAACGGAGAATGATTGACGTGTCGTTTTACCGAAGAAAGTTTGCAATCGAAAGGGTTTCCGTCGACTGGTACACGATTTTACTTGCTTTTGTTTCCCTTGGGTACACAAGCCAGCAGACATAAAAACAGATCTAGAACAAGACAAGTAGACGGAGACTGAGGCTATCAGACAGACGATCTAGCCAAGATAGCATCCCCCCACATGTTTCTCCTTCCGTTTCCTTTACTTTCTCTTTCTTTTGGCGAATCTCCTAATTCCACTACTACCATCATTCACTACCTTCTCCTCTTGTCGGTACCCTTTGTCCTTCCTTTCCTCATTCTCCTTTCTGTCCTTTTTCTCCTTTCCTTCCCCCTCTTCGGTCTCGTCTTCTTTCTTCTCTTCTTGGTTGCCTTCCTCGTCTCCTTCCTCGTCTCCTTTCTCGTCTCCTTCCTCGTCTCCTTCCTCGTCTCCTTCCTCGTCTCCTTCCTCGTCTCCTTCCTCGTCTTCTTCTTCGTCTCCTTTCTGCTGATAATACTACTTCAACCACTGTTCATGTCCTCTTGCTCTTCAGTTTCTTCCTCGTTTAAATTGTTCCTTTACTCGAACGCCGTAAGGATGCCAATGTCTTAAGCAAAGTCCTCGTGTTCATTTATTGCATAATTATTACTGCTATTACTGTTATTACTACTATAGTTAAGGGCCAGATTTAAATATTTTTGTATCCTTTAGACACGATATTTGCTGTGCTTTCTTTGTTTGAACGGCCGTGTCTTAACTTTTATCACAGCGGCCTTGGTTTACGTCTTCTTAGCAGTCAAACTGCAGGAGTCTACCTGCCTTTACTGTGGTGCTACATTGTTTCGCAAGTTAGCACCGGGTGCTTAGTGAGGATGTCTTGTAGAAAGAGCGGGATAGTTTTAGACAGGTGCCTTTCGATCGATCATCAACGCTTTTTACTGACTTTATCTTGCTAACGAGAGGAAGCAATGGTCGCGTGTTTTCCTTCCGTGCTTACCCAGGTTGCTGTCACGAATAGCTGACCTTAGGTTTTCTACGTAAGCGTCGAGTGGAACAGCACGGTGCACTTGTTTTGGTACATATTTGTACCTTCCATGTGGCGTGATGATGCAATTTACAATTCTTAACACACGAAGTATTCATTGGGTTGTTAAGTATAAGATGCCTCTTGCTTCTAAATTCGTTCATTTTAATTTAAGATGATAGCAATTCGACTGCAGTCGGTTTAACTGCCTTACAATTGGGGTTTTGAAGTTGGTGATGAGGGGTTCTCATGTCATTTAGTTATGACTATCTACGTTTGAATTCACTAAAAATAGCCCTAGGCAATCTAGACATGCAGCTGCCAGTCAATTTTTTGTTGCAACTTTCCCCGCCAATTTGCTAACTATGGAGCGAAAGGCTTGCAAATGCTAACTAAGGTGCATTGTTATTTGAGGGAGCACTGCTGGAAATCTATTCAATTTTTTTAGAGAAAAGCAACGAGGATATCAATGAGACTCCATCAAAAGTAGAATGATCAGATGGTAGTCTTTGTCGATATTCTTAGATCCAGCGTTGTTTTGAAGATATTCCAATTTTGAGAGTTGGTGTTTGATGGGAAGTGCACGTAAAATCCAATCTTTGCCATATATATAAGGGATATTATTTTAGGTAGTTGTATAATATGGGTGATAGTGTCTGTATTTATCTCTATTACCAGCCGGGCAGTTTCTACATAGTATTGTCTGAAACCCGTATCTAGGCCCTTGAGAAAATTATTGTCCTTCGAGACTTGCGGTTACTCTTTCTATAATGTACGATTGCGGTGACCATGAGTACGAAGCGAGAACAACTCTGCTGTCATGTTTTGATATGTTCTTTCTCAAGACGCTCTTCCGACCTTTCGGAATTATTTGGTTAATGTATGTGGACACGGAAGCTGGAATTTGATCGCCTCTACTCACCTCCATATCTTGGTTCGTAGAAACGCCGTTAAGTACATCGGTGACAACTCCAAATGCGTCAGAGTTCATTCGACTTTTGGTGGGACAAGGGAGTCATTTGGATTATCGAACGACTGAAGGATTGACAGCACTTCATAAGGCAGCCATCATTGGAAACTCGGATGCTTTAAAGGTGAGAGACAATTTGACATGTGTCAGCGATATTGTTGATGTTATATTTACCTTTAGGTTTGTCAAAGCTGCTGACAGCTTTCCCGCATTTAGTATTCTAGAGTATGACTAGATGCTAGGATCTATACCCCACCTCGTAGGTAACCCACAAATCACTGCCAATGAGTACCAAAAACTTTAAGCCATTTTCTTACAACTGTTTTAGGCTGAATACATCTGTTACTAGTAAAGCCGGTTTCCCCATGTAAATGTATGCTCATTTCGTTTTATGTTGTCATGACATTAAGGATTCAACTTTTTAAATGAAAATTACCCCCCCCCTCTCAAGGAGTTACGTCTATTTAAGCTGGTCACTTTTCCACTCCCTGACAATCACAACTCTCAGAAAATTGGTCACCAAGGGGCATCATGTCTTTTCCAATTGATACAAGATGGGCTTTCTTGACATAGTGCCCACGTAGGTCATGTATGCCCTTTGCCAACGATGTTTAAATCTACCGAACCTCTTTCATTCCTCACGTACAGACAAGCAACGTTGTTGTGTACAAAATAGGAACCATTTCGTTGCTCTTCTTAAATACGGTACCTTTAAGGCCCTATCTGAAAACTTACTTTGATCAATATGCTAATTTTTGAGGGATGTAATGGCGAGACCAACCTCCGATTTACAACTGCTAGATTTCTCGGTATTCAGTTGACTTAACATGACCGAATGTAAACGAGATTTTCAATCCGTTTGTAAGCTACACTATCAATTCCTTTAATTTTTCGTTTGACACCAAACATACTAACTGTAAATGCTTAAGGAGAATACTGATTCTAGATGTTTGTGCTTTGCTGTAGAGGGCGATCTCAGCTGATTTACCAGTGGAAATGAGTACGTGTCTACTCGTCTTTTGTACTAGTTGCCATAACAACGATAAGGCAAAGTGACGCGTTATGCGCAAACAGTCTTAAATAATGCAAGATGTCATTACGATGGGCTATCTAACCTGATTTCCTCTTTGTGATGACATTTCCGTTTGCAGACTGACGTTTAAACGACAATAATAGCACAATGTATCAATGACGGCATAAGATGTCTAGTTCTCCTTGGCATATTGTTGCCTTCCATTAGTAACGCAGGTGGAAGACTGCAGTCAAAGAAGCATAAAAACTTAAACTAGACATTGGCCTCCTGCCGCTACAAGAAGCCGCAGACATTACTTTGGTCAGGTTAAAGACGAACTCTCTACGTCATGCATAAATTAGACGCTTCGTAACATATTGCATAAACTCGTAGACGAGTGGTAACATGCTGTACATTCGAGGATCGCCTTGGACAACGTGTACGCGTAGATCTATTTTGTGATTTTGGTTATTGTAAGAAAAAGCCTTTTTGAGAAACAACTGTTTTTAAAAAGTCGCATGCTTAATTTGCTATTACATAAGAATCAGTCTGGATATTCTAGGATAACATCAAATAGACAAATGCATTTTATCATATTTCAGCGACATTGCCACTAATTTAATGACACCCTTTGAAAAACAGAACAAAAACAAATAGCAAGACTGGGAAATGGTGATTCGGGTACTTGCACTTCCCATAGGTTTTTAATTGCAGACATCAGACATTGGCTAATATTAGCCCAGGGCACTTCGTAGATAATTCTACCGCGACCTTCCATCGTATTTCATTTACTCTGGTGATGGGCGATTCCCGCTTAAGCCCCAACTTCTGACTCATTTCTCCACAGAGGAATCATAAATATTTGTTTTGAAAATTCAAGGCCAATAGCTCTTATGGTCTCAAACTTGAACTTTTTACACTGTGCCTGTGCTTGGGGAAATATTCAAGCAGATATTATACAAACTAGTATGGGCTTTTTCAGTAGTAATCCGTTATCTGAAGCAAAGAAAGCATTTTGGACTGTCGCAAACTGCTTGAATTATCGAAGTGACCGACAAAAAGCTGGAGATAAATGTCTGGATATTCTGAAAATTCTTGAGAATGCGAAGGAAAGAAAATACTGCTGCCGGGCTTCTTCCTGTAAGAGCCTGGGGGATTTCTAGTTATCTAATAAGAAATAATTGCCACACTCACTCGTAAATCTAACGGAATGTGTGTCAGATCTTGTAACTATGTTCTGTCACAGCATAACCCGTAACCTGCTCTGTTCCAAGCCCTCACACAGTAAACCAGCCCCTCTTATACCGTTATAATGAAGAATCCACCTAAAAAGCTCGAAGTTGGTGATAACATAGCTTAGACAGATAAAAAAGTCTTGGCACCTCGTCGTAAGTAATGAAAATGAAGCTGCTGATGTAGCTGGTGCTATCAAATCTAAGGATCAATAGCTAAGAAAACCACAAAAATTTCCAGTGTACTGTTGAAGACTTACTAGCAGTTATCTCCTCATCAGTGATAATAGATTATGAGAAAATCCGCATTGACGACTTACTCCCTCTCCTTCCTCGCAGTTACAACTGCCAAGCTTATGGGCATATTACTATGAACTGCAAAGCTCTTACTCACTGCTAACAAAGTGTGCAGATTGGACGTTCGATCAAGCCGGACACCCCCTGCCAAGGTAAAATGCAGTGTCGTATATGCAACCAGACTGACCAATTATCTTGTAGCTACAAATGCCCTGCTGCAAAGAAAATTATGAATTCCCCAAAATGAACACAGGTTTATGAGTTAAATCGTGGAATATTAAGGTTGCATCTAAGTGAAATTACCCATAATCTGGACTCCATGTGGCACAAATGACTTTTTTTTATCTAAAAGAGCACCTTATTGCTGCCAATAGTGTAAATTTGTTGAGCAAGGTAAGTTTGTTGCCGTCTGAGACTCTGAGGCT
>JAAAKL020006715.1:0-17693 GCA_010016065.2 Carybdea cf. marsupialis auct. non (Linnaeus, 1758) | reverse complement strand
TGTGTAAATAATCTAAATAAGTCCAAGTATTAAATAGTAATTAAGAATACAATCGAACAATGTGAATCTATGCCCTCGGGACTACTTCGAGAGTTCAGCCACTACCAACCGAAGTCTCCGAAGTGAATATGCTGTCAAGCCATCCATTGCAAGTGTTGTGTGATGAATAATAATGGAAACTACAATGAGAGTAACAAGGAACGTGTATTTCGACTCCCTACGGACCAGGAAGAAAGAGATAGGTGGCTTACAGTTATACCTCGAGACAATATATCGGACTCCAAATACACAGTTGTTTGTAAACGCCATCTTCTTCCTGGATACAAGACAATTACTGTTCGTGGCAAAAAGGACCTGTTAACTTACCCTTAATGTTCGAATGCATTAAGCTAAGTTTGATCCCGACTCCCCAGCTCCTCGGAGAATAACAAAAATATCTTTGCCATCAAGTAGAAGTACTCTACCAGGCGAGATTCACAGATCGACAGGGTATGGTAACATCTTTTGATACCTTGTCCGAGCATGTAATCATTAAGGAATTAAAGCTTTGTGGGGAGTTACCGCTTTTATCAAATGCAATTTCAACAATACTATTAGATATTCAATCGCCAGAATTTTGACTAGGCAAGGAGTATTCGTAGTTTCTCGCTGAAAATAAACATCGATCTTACTTTAAAGTTTTTCACTCTGGAGTAAAATGCACCATTTCTACCTTATAGAAAAATCACATTAATTGTATTTTCACATTCTCTCAGTTGGAGGACTCTTGGAGGTTACTTGGTGCTATATATAAGAAAAAATTTCCTTTACTGTAACATGTTACTGCTATGAATTCACTGGCATATGTAGGTGCTAAAAAAATATTTACCTGAAACACTTATAAGGGCATTTGAATACCTTGCAACATCTAGAGCTTTATAGTCTTGTTTATTAGAATACTATGAGCTCTCAAGTATCAAAGAACTAACTCTAATACCTCTAAAGTCAATGCATCTAATGATGATTCAACATTTATGAATTCTGTATTGAGTAATTTGACAGATGTTCAACAAAAAAACTGTTTTTTCCTCATTGATGAAGTCTATGTGAAACCATCCCTGAGATATCATGGGGGTTCTATCTTTGGAAAAGCCTTGAATAAGCCTCAAAATTTGGCTCCATCTATTTTGAGTTTTATTCCAGTATCTTTGTCTGGTAGCACTAAATATTTGGGACTTGTTTATATTGCTGGATATGTGATTCGTCATGAAACTGATTTTAAGGATACCTATGATTATTTCAATCAGTGTGGGTCTTTGCGAGTGATGTAAATAGTGGGGTACTCCAAATACCAGGGGCCAGTGTCTGCCTATTGGTAATCTTCGGATATATTTTTGAAGGAAGTATCATATTTTGTACGTCGGAAATCATTTTGTTGTGCACTTTTAAAGATATCTTGCTATTCAAGTTTGCAAATCAAAGAAAATCATGCAAGGACATTTGCTAATGTGATACTTAACATTTATAGTAAGTTGTACTCCCCAAGATCAACAAAGGAGACTAAGCGGAAAGTTTTGAAGCTGTCAACATCCTATTATATTAATGTTAATTATTTTCAATGATTTTATCCCGAAATTTCATTCTTAGAACAGTCTGTGGTCTTTGTTTATACTGTTTCTTTGTACCTCCATACAGTGTATTGTAGGAAGATCAGGGAGTTGTATATATTCCATATTTGGTTAAATTGATTATGTTTTCATTGGCACCCCTCCCCTAGTCTCAAATCACACCTGTTATGGATGATTTTGCCCAAGGATGCATCTAACACTGCCATCATGATGAAATATACCAGTTATCCACAGCCAATCTACATTTTCACAATGGCCTCCAATCGTGGCCTCCAGCTGTGTGTTGTCCAGGCCTGTTATTAAGATCGCCCTGCTCTTATTGTATGATTGTAAGTAAGGCATCCAATTTCTTTTTTATAACATTTTCTATTTGTACGATGTTAGCGTATTTGGATTATTGACTATTTTCATTATAACAGTTAGGTTGTACTCGGTGTAAACAGATTTGTCATACTTGCCGCTGTCGTCACTTATGGGCAAAGTCGTCAACTACTGCACTTTTTGTCACCTTTTTTGCTTTGTTTTCTTGGACAAATCTGAGACAAAAATTTCTTCCGTTCACGCGAAAATGGCGCAACGTACCGTTCAATACCCTTCTATTGCTGAGACAAGAGAAAATTAATTAAAATATTATGAATATTGACGTTATTTATTTACGAAGTCTTGTATGTAGGTCAAGGTTTCTTGACTGACACAGGCAGGTATAAAGAGTATCCATCCGAAAGTAAAGAGTTTATTTTAAAGCGAAAGCACTGACGTATCATCGCTCTTACAAACACTCGATTAAACCTTGGATAGCAGATAACACATTTTTATAACACACGTATTTAGCGTATGGTGTTACCACAGCAACAATATCAGAGACGAGTATGCTTCAGTTGATCGTAACGTTTAGAGCCTATGATTAATAGGTAGCTTTGTTTTATGTAAGCTTTGAAAATAGTCCACCGGGTTAATTCATGTTTCTTCGTCACTTACTTAGCGATACACTGATTTACCCATGTCAAAGGCAGAACGTTCATCAAAATGCCAAACGGAATCAAAGGTCATCACACAGCTCTTGTCATTTCGTTCAAAGCGAATTTGTAATGGTTGGCGTTAAAGGCGGACTAAACCCACTGAGAATATATTCTTTGGATAGCAAAAGTGGTTCTGTTTTCTAAGAGACATGCTTTTTTTAATGTTTTCCTTTAATGTACTTTGTCCCCGTTTCTTGCTGTATAATTTCGCATTTTCTACGTAAAAGGTGTTTCCATTGTAGGTAAATGAAGACCACATGAGAGGGATTAAAGATCTTCTTAATAACTGCGATGCTCAGATATTTTTACCCACGTGTAGCCTGCTCACACTAGTGAACAACCATGCGCCTTGTTACAGTGAGGAATGGCGTATTCCGTTCTCAGTCGTGAACTGCAAAGAAGGTAATTTACTATATTCTTATCCATTAACTAGTTTGCATTAGAGAAGATAGGTACCTAAAGCCAATGACCGTAGTATACCAAGATTGAATAGTCGCCGACTTTTTTGATATAGCTAATTTATGTTACAATTATGTACGTTCTTTCATACATCGTATTCAGTGAGTCAAGAAAAGTTGCTCTTACTACCCTTGTTATTTGCATGTTGGCAGGCTAGGCTTTATTGTCCACTGTTCGCTTGTTGCATTGATAGGGAAGAAAATTTATGACGTTTGTAACGTGTGACAGTCGCATATTTTTTCTCTTGGCTGTTACAGGATGGCAATTTACCACAATACAGATTGAATTATGTACGTGCATGCATAATGCAGCCATTGTCCCATACCGTGCCAGAGTTGTTCTCCTTAGATTTGACATAGTTGACAAGATGGTGCCACATCATTTAAAAAACAACATGGGTTGATAACCAAAGACTGGTTTAAAACTTTGTGTCGTAAACAAACTTGCTGGTTAAGCCATGTGGTGAAGATCAAGTTGTTTTCATAGCGATTATTTGTTGAGCCTTTCCTTATGCATTTTATCTAGTTTGTACGCAAGATCTTTCCGTCTAACATGCTTATTTAAAAGCATTAATTTCAACAATAAGCACCAGCTTTCCGTGAGGGCTGTGTAGAATAGCTTACCATCGGATAGTACTCTGATGAAGACCGGCTTGACCGGTCGAAATATAAGTCACCACCTATACTTTATACAATTTTGTACTACTTTTCCATTTAGACTGATTTCTCGTCTAATGTTTAGTATTTTAAACATCAGTCTATGTATCATTTTTTGATCCGGAACTGCGCTCAGCTTGGTACAGCCGTTTTGGATTCTCTTATGCTAGCTTAAATTACCATCAGATGCCTCACTGTTTTATTTTCCTGATAGAAGTTCAAAATATTTCATAATTCACCTTCCTCCTTCTGTTCAGTTCTTTTTGGCCATCATCAATAGATGATTCTCTTACGAAGTTGGTGGCCAAGGAAGGCCGCAGTGGCCTAGTTATTCCCATGTTGCATAGTTAGAGCGCCAATGTTTTGTTCTTGGGGACGTTCTTTCTTGAGTGTGCACTGAATAATTGCCAACAAGCCTAGAAATTAATAGTTTATAACCGTAGACCTTAAGATTCAACGGGTGTAACCAGTACTCCTCGATCCTTCGTGCATTCACTTCAAAAGTAGTAGAAGCTGAGGAGCTTTTCTACATTCCTTGCTTTTCTTGGCAACCTACACGAGATCTGATAGAGCTGACAACTAAATTTCTATTCCATTGTTTGTTGAAGACGTTCCACTTGTTAAACGACTGAAGAATCTCCTGCAGCTGATTTTGGCAGAACCAAGCGTAATTAGCCCGAAAAGTCGTCATGAAATTGTTTGGCGAAGGGTCTTCCACCTTCTGGGTATAGATCTGTCCATTCCAAATGCGTTTGCTTCGAAAATTCCCACCAATAATCAAGTGCTGTCTACACTCACGCATCTTTCCTTGGCCACTCCCTCTTTACATCACCAAACTCGTGAACCTTTTCTCTGGTCATGGCGTTGTTCATGATAAGTTACTTTAACGATCCGCGAGAAACTTCCGTTATGTCCACGGCATCTCGCTGATGGCTATACAATTCCTCTGGTTCCTTGTATTCGCCATCTTGACTCCTGAATAACTAAGCACCTGACAGCCCAAAACATGTTGACAGATAGAATTTAATCTTCTTTACAGGACTAGCCTCATCGCCTGTCACAACTGACAAGTAATATTGACCTTACCTTTGTTTCATTAAAACCTTTTCGTGTTACTATGGCTGCTGTGGAAATAGTTTCTACAATGACATTGGGAGTATGCGCAATGACAAACACAAGCTTAGGTTGAGCCCGAGCAACTGACATCTGTTACCCGGATGATTCCTCTTTATGAAAATCTGTTCTAGCTCACAATCTAGATCAATCACAATTGTTAATGAAATAAGAGAGTTTATGGAAGTATATGGGGTGAGCGTACTTGTGTCTATATATATTGAATATCATTATGTCATGTCCGCACAGTTTTCCATTATTTTTTTGTTATTAAATCTTGTCCTTTGTAACCTCTTGGTGTTGACGACCACCAAGTCTTCCATCTCGATGTGCCACACTGGCGCATTTCTTCTCAAACTATTAAAGACATAAGAGCACTAACTGTATTTTGCATTCCAGTTGATTAATCAGTCATTGTATATTATTAACTCCACAGGGAACAAAGTCGTTTTTGAAGACCCACTCCGTGGAGGGTGTTTAACTATTAGAGAGGCGTATCGGTGTGCTTACGAAGCTTCCTTGTTGGAAACATGCAAGTCACAAATAGAAACGCCAGTCGAATGGATATCTAAAAAGCCAACCGCGTGCACCGTCAATAATGAAAAGTCAGTTAACTATTGTAATGAAATTAGAGGTGAAAACTCCATAGAAAATGTTGAGCACAATTCGGAGACAATAGACTCGTCTGTTCCACGCCACGATCTGGATTCAAATGGCCACAACTCATATGAATGGCCTCATTTTGATAGAATATCGGCAGGCACTAAAAGAGCAGCCTCCTCCGTTGTACCCAACGGTAGATTTGTATCATATGATCTTTGGAATCTTGGACAGATAAGTTTAATAGTTGCAACGGATGGTTCTGATCTTGTATTTAGTAATAGTTATAGTGGTGCGGAGCCACCGTACTTTATTTTACCCTACCCTAAAACAGAGCTGCAAATAGATCATGGATTTGAGAAGTTCTCCTTAGGGGAACTATGCCAGATGTGGTGGAAAATGTTCCTCTACCAACCCTCAAAGATTCTTTGTTGTAGACTGAACCCGAAGATTTCAAGTGTTGAAGATATTCGACTTTACTCAATGTCAGACGTTACCGGATCTGGGTCTCCGTTCAACCCAAATCAATCGCAAAAATTTTTAAATGATCTTCTAAACGTTATCGTTGATCTACCGCCAGGTGATTATGTTATGAAACATGAGTATGGGAAGAAAGACATTGCTATTTATGACGAAAACCAGGATCTTTCAACGACAGCTGAAGATATTTATGATGTCGCGGAAGACATGGAGCGATGTATTGGTAGTAACTGGCCCGTAGATACGGCTCGCTTAGAGTGGCTGCCGGTAGATCCATGGCAACCGACCCAGAGGCACATTCGTGCAATGAGAATTCCTTGTACCTTCCCGCTTGATCCAAACCTACAGCAGCAAAACCCTAAGAGAGGGAAGAATACTAAGAAAAAATCAAAGAAGTCAAACATGAGAATGAAACCCTCTATAGATGTAGCACGAGCCCTATCGCTTTCCCGTGGCTTTTCAGCGGACTCATTTGAAAGACCACATGCTTCATCGATTGTATACGAAGATTCCTTTTTTTAACTATATCTGCGTTAACTAACAACAGCCATTAAATAACCTGGAAAATTGTAATGTACCAAAAGTGATTCGAAATTGAAGGACTTGTCGCTACAGTGATAGGTGGTGCAGACGATGTTATTGCTCTATTTCCAGAACTGTTCTGAGGCTCACGACTTTGTTTAATTGCTCCTCCTTGTGATTCTGCAGTTTGCTGTCTCTTGCCTCGTGTGCATTTCAAGTCCTTCCCAGTCTAACTCCTTTTAAAACTATGTCTTTGTATCTAGTGTCATCTTACTCCCTTTTACTTGCCTCCATGAAGCTGAGAGTACAGTACCAGCCTTGGTATTCTTTCTTCTCTCGTGCTATTAACCCAATGAGCCATCAAAGACTCTTCCAAATGAAGATGTTATTGGTACGATGTGATAAGGGATAGCATGCCAACCGCTCCTTCGACCTGGAGTTGTGTAGGGTGCTTGTGGATGGGCGAAATTGCTTAACCTCTTAAATGTTGTTTGCCTGTGTTATTTAATTCTATTGGTGTCATGTGCTTTTTGACGTTTAGTATCATGCTCCAATTGATTTGTTTGTTTGTCAAAAGCTTAAAGACACTTTTGAAATGGGTACAAATATTACAAAAAAGAGAAAATGCGCCCAAACTGGCGTCGAAGATTCGGGAAACAGAATTGTTTTATGAAGTCTCCTAATTTCCCAATACACTGGAATTTTTTTTTCGTATTTGAAAGTACTCGCTATCTGCAACGGACAAGAATTCCACAGGATGGCGTACGAGTACGAATCTGAGTTGCGGTATTTTCAACATACAAATTAGATTATTTTATAGCTCAACCCAATTTTCTCCATCCTGTGATCACTGATGCAGGGTCATCAACACTTACTAAACCTAATCCAAGAAGGAAGGCTTTCCTGGTTTTTATTGCTTTACTGCACACAATACGATAAGGATCAAAGTAGCGCGTGACTTTCCAAAACAAGGGGGCTTTAAGAGTGATCCTATTGCTATGTTACTATAAAAATCTTATCGTACTTTTAAACGTCATCTGCTTCTAGTAAGGTCGTTCTCAGTTGTTTTGTATAAATTATAGCATAGTCTAAACAAGATTATTGGAAAGCGAATACCTCGCGCCAGATTTAAGCTATTGTTCGTATATACTAAATATACTTTTGACTTGGAGTAGAAATTGCGACACCCCCCTGAAAAGCTTTATGATAGCCTACCATTACCCCCAATCATCCTTGATGTGAAAAGAGCATGTTGACACACCAAGAAGAATGTAAATAGTTAGATTCTTCCGTATAAATTGCCCATCCCAGAGACATTAAGATTAACATATATACTTGTTCCATTGAAGAACACGGCGCTCATTGGAAATTCAGACTGACTCATACCTGCACACCCAGTCGGATAAATGGGGTCCCTTTCAGAAAGGTAGATAGAATCACCATGGTATGCCTCCTGTAGAAAGGGGCATCTGAGAGGTTGATAAGAAAGAGCATGCACTTTGAACCCCCATGCAGAGGGACCTAAGTATGCAGATGTGGAGAGAGGCAATCTGTAGATCATTTCAGGCCTAGAAAAAGAGGCGGTTTAGCTACGTGAAAGTGATACCTTTGTCTTCTCTGCCATCTACTTGATCTCATTCTTTGCAATTACGCGCAGAAATCGATCAATTCAACACATCGCCGTCACATTTTCGTCTGAGGCAGCGACTATCCTGGTGTTGTCCCTTGAGCGTTCGTTAACAATTCTAGCGCCTGCATCTACTGGCTATATGTTCCTCATTAAAGAAAGACTGCTTATCCGAAGACTGAATCCGATACGTAACGCGACTAACAATTCTTGCTACCAGTGTATGTTTCAACCAACCACTTAGTATATTTATTATCAGGTCACTGTAAGGTTCTCATCACAATAGAGCAACGATTTGTCTAAATATGTTTATTTTCTTTGAGAATGTTGTCAGATTTACAACGAAACGTTATCTTGGTAAATGAAGAGTAATTTTTGTTTCCAGCTTAAGCTATCCAATGTCAACCTAGGGATAAAACTGTAGGTAGGATAAAACAGGAGCCCCAAGTGTGTTAAATGGTTACGTGTAGTGAGGTGTATGTACGATAAGTAGGGAACCATCCAAACGTTTTCACCTTCCTCACCTATAGCAGAATTGATAGCAATTTTCATTGCCATTACTCCTAGACAAGTTGTTTATTAAAGGAAGTGCCTAGATCTTTGTTTGCGTTCAGGACATTCTAGACGAGACTTGAAGTACTTGCAGAAATAGGAGGAAAGAGATCAGATAGAAGATTTGAGAAGCAGACAAAAGACATTCTGTTCCCATCAGGATCTTGCATGTACTTCTAGTTGTAAGTCCGAAATAGAAGTAGGGCACGGAGTAACTGTAGGATTGAAGTTGTCCAAAAGTATCTTATAATGCTGCCCTGGCAACCATGGGCAGTGTTTGCAATGCGCTCAGTGATTATGCCACGTTAAGTAGTTAATCGAAAATAAGACTTGAAAAAGTTCCACGACGATGCCTTGTTTACTGATACCTTATGCAAATGATGCGTACTAATTTATATCGGATACTTATATTTACGATGTGCGTTAAGTCAAGAAAAGATACATGTTTTGTCGTAAATTGAGCAAAAATTCTTAAACATGAACATCGAGTGAAAGTGCTTTGGGTATGTTCTTAGGAAAAGAATAATTGTGGATTTAAGTCCATTCTGTATGAAGTCCAGTTATTATATTAACTTTCCAAGGCTAAAACCATATTTTGTTAGACTAACCCGACTATGTGGTTCTATAGCATAGTGTTATAATCCTTGTCTCTTAACTCTTACAAGCACGCTGCAGGCAGTATATTTGCAAGAAAAGAAGTTCCAGAATTATTCATTGAGATTTTAAAACCCCCATGAATACTTTGAAAACTCAATTGAAAATTACGCTATTAAGAATAGGCGCTTTGTTTAACGCATGACAGTAATACACAGTGCGAAGGCTTTTATCAAGAAGATGTGTTTATATGACACCCAAGGGAACATGTTTCTATGTGGAGAAACAGATTCAATGAAACGTACTTTTATTTGGTATTCACAAGAGTTTGATAGAGTGGAACGTTTGGAAGTGTTCGCTGGACTAGGAGACAAGGCCTTGAATCAGAAGAAGCTCGGCAACGTTCTGCATGGAGCATGTCAGTGAATGTGGGGACAAGGTGCCGAAGTGGATTTCTTGATACTATTACCACCTTCAGGGCCAAATCGGCTAACTATATTGGCAATGAAAAGAAAGCAACTGTTCCTCAGTCGAATGGTTGTGTAACTTCTTATGAGGACGATGAAGATGAAGAGCATGAATGGGATACAGACCTTGAGGAAGAATTCGCTCCCAAAAAGAGGCACGATCCATCTGGTGTGGAAATTTACTTATCAATCTGTAGATCAGAGCGCATACAACCTTCCCGGTATATCAGAAGCAACTTGAAGTCTCAAAGCCTTCTGCTAAAACACAACAAGCTGACTTCAAGGGAATTGAAAGCTTTATCGAGCGCTTTATTACACAACACGTTTGTTACAACTTTGGATCTTGAGGATAATGGCATCACAGGTTCAGAACTTGTTTATCTTTTAGCCATGCTGCGGGAAAATTGCTTTATCAGAAACATTAATTTGGCAGAAAACAACATAAATAGAAAGGGTTCTCAAGTTGCTGGAGGCATTATTAGAGAGACAAGGAGTTTAGAAACATTAACTTTGAAGGGAAATAAGTTTCAAGATAAAGATGCTGTTTATCTCGCGGAGGCTATAGCTGTCAGCGAGAGATTAAGAGTGTTAGATTTGAGCCATAATTCTTTTCGTTTGGAAGGAGGGAAATACATCGGCATGGCGATTCAGGTAATAATTTAAAACTAACTATGTCTTTGTGAAACTGAGTGTGTTGGTTAAAACTATGAAGACGAAGACAAAAGGCCACGGTTTATTTTGTTTCCACAGACAACATGGCAGATGATTATGAATAGTATGGTAATGCCTCGTTTTCAATATGATACTAGGCATAATAGTTATTTAAGTTTTACCATCAGGGTGCACTGATCCTATCTCTGATATTAAACAGCTTCATAAACGTTCTGCTCCCTAACACCCAGCTACGGTTAGACAGTAACTGTTACGCGTACGGTAAGGGTATTTTAAAACTGATCAGGATCATTTTATGTCAGTTAAGTCAGAAAGAAGTGCTCTCAACAAGAAGAGAGGAAAGGGGCGCTTATCCTTGTACCCCTTGAATAATCTATACAGATTTTTTATGGATTATACTAAATGCTAAATATATTGCCTTTTCGATTACAAATGCAATTTTCTCCATAAGTCTAAATTGCTAAGAATTGAAAATTAGAAAACCACCATACGTTGTCTCTATTGTATGAGCATTAGTTAAATTCCTTAACCTGTGATTCCCCCCACCTTAAGGCCCTTCTGATACGCCCATAATATAACTGTAGACAATATAAACCCTGTATTTTAGTTGAGTACAGTAGAATGTACTTGCTTCCGTATCATTTATAATAGGACTCAGTCTACATGTATGTGTGGACAGACACTACGGAAGAAACCCTATTTACCCCTCCAGTTACGGGTCCTTCATCACTTACCTGAGAATTGCCTATATACGTAGTTCTATTTCAAGTTCTAGGTATGTGCAAGGAATAGGATCGTGTAGCAAGATAATCTTTGCATTTGTCCGCAAACAAACCATTTTCAGTCTTTACGCTGTATTTTGGGCTTTTATGTCTGATACTATTGTTCGCTAAACCCCTCTTATGTAAATTAAAGATTAGTGGTAGCTTCAATACTTACTGATTCAACAGAAAGCTTGTCCTTCATGTTTTACGTGACAGAACGTCGGAATGTTACCCTTTAATTTGCTTATAGATAGATGGGCTCCCCACCAGCAGAGGATTGGTTTATTGTGGTTACCGGGCTATAGAAGGTGTTGTTAACGGGTCACCATAGTTCTTGTGCCATAGTGAGGGCTCCATTGTAGAATCAGTATATAGCACAAACATAAAAATTGCATTGGAAACGGAAGTGTTTTGCTAAAACCTTTTGCCAGACACTGGTCTTGGCAGATAACCTGGAATGAAATTGAAAACATCAGATAAGGTATCAATGCAACAAGCCATGGAAATTAATAGTGTGAAACCTCTTTTGTCACCTTTGTGACATAAAATATGAATCGTTTCAGTGCTTTTAACTTCTATGGATATCTTTCAATAAACCTATATGTCGTCGAGTGTTTTTGGATAGGAAGAAATATGAACGAAACATAGAGTCTTTTAATAAAATTTCATCTCGAATGGCATCAAAACACTTCAAAGTTTCGGGTGACTCAAAAGTCAGAAACACGAAGTAATGAGAAGTTTTGCGAAGGCAACGAAAGCAAATTGTAAGTCCAGCACCTTATGAGACATAACATCGCAGACGTTTGCTATTCGATGAGAATGATGCTAAATTGTCAGGCACTGCACACATACAAAGTCCTGCAAAATAGTTTTTCAAATATACAATTGAAGAAAGGACTCCAGATTGCTAATATATGCAGTTACATTGCAACAAATAGGACACTGAGCAATTGTATGAAAACTTGCTATGATGCTAATGAGTTCTCGTAAAACAGTAGTTACTGTACATGATGTCTACTTTACATTTGCAAAAAGAAACCTTTATTTGTCCTTTATGAATTTGAATATCTATCTTTTTTCACAAATAATGTTTGCAATTCTATCAGCAAAACACTGAAATTTTAATATCAAATTTAATGCTATTTTAAAGCTTTTTATAACGAATCTACTGTAAACATGTTTATTTGAAGATCAGGTTTTTCTCTTGATGGATGTAGTTCCAGGATGACAGGGTGTACAAGGAAGCGTACTTTTCACATTATTTTAAAGGACTCTCTTTGATGAGAAAGAGATGTGATTTTCAACGGTAACAAGAGAAAGACGTGTTCCCGCTTAGTTACAATGGTTACTTTCTGCAGCCATATGAACGGCGTAGAAAGGGGCCCTAGCTCTAAATCCCTTGTCTGAATTCAACCTTTATCTAGTAATTTTTGAAATCACAATTAAATCTCTTCCATCTATTGCAGGAGAACGCAACTTTATATGAATTAGATTTAAGTTGGAATCATTTTCGAATGTCTGGAGCTGTGGCCATTGCAAAAGGATTAAAGTGCAATACTTCCATAAAGACCTTGAACTTAGCATTTAATGGATTTGCTGACCAAGGTGCAGAAGCACTAGGAAAAGCATTGGAAGTAAACAATACTTTAGAATCGCTAGACATAACGTACAACCGAATTTCGAATATTGGAGCGAAGCAATTCAGCACAGGTTTGGCAAAGAACGCAACTTTACAGGTTCTTAAAATTGGATACAACCCGATTACTTCGGAAGGCGTGTATCATCTGTTGACAGCTGTACAGACGTCGGAGTCCTTGAGCCGCTTACAGATGAACGATATTGTAATTGATGCCAAAACATTCCAACTTGTCACAGAAATGCAAAAAATTCGCCCTAATTTGTACATCACCCACGGAGGAGTATCAAATGGTTTGGCTACTGGAGAAAAGAATCTCTCCGCAGAAGACTTTCGAAAAAAGATTTTCGATTTGATTCGAAACTACTTAAGCGAGAAGAAACTTCGAATGCTTGATCTTTTTAATCAATGGGACAAGGATAAGAGTTTAAGCTTAACTGCCGATGAGTTCGAAAAAGGAATGAAAGCGGCCAAGTTTCCTCTATCAGGAAGCATGATTAAGTTCTTACTGAAAATTTTAGATGTGGATGGAAGTGGAGAAGTAGAATATAGCGAGTTTCTTTCAGTTTCTAAAATAGAATAGAAGTATATTGTTGGTCGGTTTTCGGGACATGCGTTTCGCAATTTGTCACGAAGAGAGTATTAAATATGATTCATTTGTATAAAGAGCCGTCTGTTAAATTAGATGTACCATGGACTTCTAAGTATTAACTCTTAATATTAAGACGTCCATGGATGTACCTACCCTGAGGACTATTTAACGGCGAGTCAAAGATCAGTCAAACAAATATCGCTATTTTGCAATCCCCATTCAATGTAGAGGAGAAAAGCTACGGATATATGATATGCAAAAGTTTGTCTATGGTACACAACATTAAAATTTCACGAAGGAACGAAACGATTTTTGTACGTGAAAGCTTTTAGCTACAAAAATAGTTTAGCTATTTCGTGTAATTTTGGATTTATGATACCATATGCAAAAAATAAAAATGTTTCCCTACTTAGATAATGCTGTCAGAACAAAACAATAGGCAGCTCATTCTCATCTTTCTTATTGTCTTTGTGTCAATGCCTCGTACTTCCAAGAAAAGCAGCTTTGTAGGGCCGACGAAATGGTTTTTAGAGGTGGGGGGCCAAATGGCTGTGTCAAGTGTAACTATTTTACGTGCACAGTATTTTTTGTCGGCCCTGCCTTAGTAAAGCATTCTTTCTTCAGTGCCCGGATGCTTGGACGCTTAGTTAATAGACATTTGAAACGAAATAAAGTCACAGGTGCATTCATCAAACAAAGATGTACATTTAGTTCATTTGAGCAACATTCAGTATCATCCATATGAAGGAACATTGCTTTAAATAGTGAGATATCTGATTTTATTTGTTTCATTTTGTAATCTTTAACTAATTGTCTTTCTGTGAGTCTAAGTTCAACAGCTACCTATCGTTCTCGATGACTGAACATGGCGGCATTTCAGATGACTTAATTAGCAATGTGCAGGTCATGTTGGATGAATTTGCAGCTATGAGGACAATGAAAATATTGTGTTTAGTATTTGGGGTTTTAAAGAAGCAATTTGCTGTTGTTTCTAAGTCTGTAATGAAATGTTCAAGAAAAGAATGACGAGAAGTTCATGAACTATTAATTTGGGTTGTGAAAGCAAAAGGTAAACATCGATGTTATGAAAACTCGATGGTGAAAAATCGTGGGATCATCGGGAATCATATCCAAAGTCTCCATGATTATACAGTGACGACGCTTTTCCACTAAGCTACGGTCCTTTGTCAATGAGAGGGAAATATTTGGCATGTCTATTGTTTCGATATTGGGTCACTACAAAGTAAATTGAAAAGTGAAAAATCTGCTTAGATTAGGTTTAGATTTTCTACGGAGGCTTTAGTAGGCTACGTTCAATCGTATAATGATAGGCCATTAAAAGTGAGTCAAAATATAAGTGAAATGGAACCTTCGTGAAATGTATCTCTTTCAGGCCCCTACACAACTTTTAGAGGAGGAATAAGGGAGCCAAGTTTTAATGGGAACGTAATTATGAAGCTGAGGTCCAAAAGTGGAGAGGTAATGGCTGTTCATTTATTTAGAATCAACTTTAACTTTGCTCAGTCCAAAGTTTCGCGCACGATTCCTTATAACGTCTGTCTACATATGTCTGACTATTAAGGATGATTTGCACGATACGGTATGTTGGCCGGATTCAGTCACGTGACCAACCCGAGATTAGTCGTACGTGTAATTAGTATTGAGTACAAAATACTGTTTTGGATTTCATCTTCTTCACAATGTAGCAGAAGCTGAATAGGAGACTTAATTTATGAATAGCAAATAAGGAATCCCTTAAGTTCTGGGAGCTGCATTCATCTGGATGGTATTATAGCCTTGTATGAGAAACCACATAGTCATTTTGCTTGATTTTTTGTCATCCAAAACTTCTCACTGCTAAAATTGCAAATAAAACTGACGGCATTATTCTTTGATATGCCTAGAGAGTGTCCTTACAAAAAGCTCCGAACAGTAGTGTAGTTTTTGCTTCAGAGAAAGTCATGCTTTCCGTCGCGACTTAAAGGCATCCGTGTTAAAACTTCGAGGCACTACCACGACATCTAACATTGGAAGTAAATCTGTTCAAATGTCACAGACTTTCTAAAAATCGTTCCGATTCGTCCTGAGATCAACAGCCGTGAAATCAGGCTCCTAAACAATAGAGTGACGTCAGAACAACGGTGAATCGACCCAAACAAAATCGTAGACTGAAAACCAGCTTTTAAGGCTTTATAAAGGCCGTGCGAAAGGTCCATAATTGGTTTAAAGTAAATACTTGATTGACAGTGGAAAAAGATCAATTTCTCGAGAAATAAAAGGTGAATTTACAGTAAATTACAATGGGTGGTAATTCTTTATAAATTGCAAAAATCTTGGTGAAGTTGATGCATAAGGATTTGATGTGGTGTTGGAAGAACCTTGTGAAAGTGAGCAAGCAGCTTAACTGTTGACGCAATGGTCGTTGGTATGAATCACAGCCGGTTCTCTGGGCTAAAGGCTGCACGTGATGTGACTTCACCTCTAGCACTGCTTTTGTGATCTTAAATAGGGCTGTCAAAAATTTATAAATTACTCCGGTCGTAACCCTTTTCTTCGAGAGTTTTGCTAGGCAGCAACCATCCATCGTGTACATACTGTAAATAAACAAGTAATATTTTTCATTCTCGAATGTTGTCTACACCACATGGAGTAAACATATTTTCTTCAAAGATTCCAGAGGAATAGAAAATCGATCATTCTTGACATTCTATAGATGCATCTCTTTTCTGCATTTCTAGTTACGCGAATGTGAACAGAATATTTAGTGGGTGTTATGAATTTGTTGATGTCACCATAAAGAATTTGTGCCAAGAAGCGTCCAAATAAGAGCTCATTATTTCTAATCCAAAAGCTACCTTGAACAGCATAAATAGTTAAAGAAGCAAGAAGAAATGGTTTCTTATCGTGATAAGAGAAAGCAAAGAAATAATAGCGTCGATCTGCGGCTTTTATAACATTACACAACAACTCAATTGACATTGATATATTGAAAAATTGCTACTACATTTCATTCCCTGTGAATGGACTTGTAATTTCATTCCGCGGATATTACAAAATATTGCTACTTTTACCACATTTTTGTAATCACGAGACTTCACCTCTTTCTAAGAGCTTTCATTACATTCACTTTCATCTTGAGACTGGCAACCTGCATCGGTATCTTACAGTGACTTTCCTTTTTGAGACAATAGTTGCTAAAATTCACCGCCAGGAAGTGGAAGCGGTGCTAATTTTTTAACCAACTAAATCCTTTACAAGAGTCGACGCTACTGAAGTTGACATTGATCTCTAGTGTGAAACAACTTTCCGAATAAGTCAAACAAATGCACAAACATTGGTAGTGATGCTGAAATTAATTCAAAGTCTGAAACTTGATTTCTGTTATAACAGAATGCTCTTGTGGGAAACGCTAGTACTCCAACCCTTTATACCTATTTGGACTAGAACCATCCAAGAAATGGGACTAAACATAAGCGTACCAGATATGGGGAGACTTGAGACTGCGGCCCCCAAAGTTGGGCAAAATCTTTTCTCGAGTTGCTGACAAATGACGAGACAATAAAAATAATACTTCTTCGATTAAAAATAGACAATAGTAAATAAATAATGTGATAAGATTATACTTTTTTGAACTATTCTTTGCAATGTTCTTTGATAAAAAGTCAATAATCACACACTCTTGGCTTTAGCTTTGCTCCTAATTTTCCAGAAAATCCAACTCTATTCGGGCAAAAATTAGCCAGGCTAGCCCCATCCACCACCCCCACCCCTCACCAAAAAAAGCCTGTACTTTTATGGGGTTAAATATCATGAAATGAACCAATGCAAATCGTGGAGCACGTAGATATAAAGTCTCGGAGTCAAGTAGCGATTCACAGGACTTAAAGTTCTCCTTTAATTCGGGATGGTTCTGAACTTGGTAATGGCTGGGTAGCAAAATCTGGAACTTCGGTTGAGGCGGTTAAGCAATCTAAAAGAAAAAATTGAAAGTCTACATCACAATTGATATTTATTAGCGACCACAAATACACTCAAATTACTTTAACAAATGCAGGGGTAAAATATGGAAAATAATAGTCAAAGCGCAATAAAACTGCAATATACAAATCATGCTTATAACCAGGAACTAAGGAAGATAGACTTCAGCGGAAGCTGTATCACGGCGTTCCTCAAGGTCGTGAAGGGAAGTGTTGCACACGACGTTGTAAAGTAGCAAAACAAAACGATACGATCAGGAAAGCGTGCCTTAAGCACGTTTCCCACTAGGCGATAATTAGCGATAACTAACGATAACTAACGACAGACTTCTAGTGGGAACGTCCTTCTAAAACCA
>JAAAKL020006714.1:0-17695 GCA_010016065.2 Carybdea cf. marsupialis auct. non (Linnaeus, 1758) | reverse complement strand
TGCAATGGTAAAGTCTTCGCTTTTGGAGTGGGAGATCCTGGGTTCGAACCGGGCTAGCGCCCCAAGCACTTCATGTTTATGATATATATATAAATATATATATATATATATATATATATATATATAAATAAAATAATCAGTAGCTCACTTCCATTTTTATTAAAGTGACATAGGCTATCAAAGAATGTGTGTGTGTGTGTGTGTGTGTATAATATAACAATAAAACACTGGCTCTTGCTCATAGTGAGCTTTCGGAAAATTTCCGAAAGCTCCCCATGAGCAAGACCCCGTGTTTTATTGTTATGTTATATTATTTTAACTTAATGGCTTAGTAGGTCTGTTCTTGTCTATATATGTATATGTGTAGCGAGGAAGCTATAGTATACAGTTAGGGATGATAATGGCATAGAATGTTCGCGCAAGCATTCCAAGGAACTTCACAAGTCTTACGTTCTTATATGCGAAAGATCCTCATTTTCTGACGTTTTATTTTATATTTCTTTAAATTGCCTTGTACTAGTAGGCTGTGCCGAATAATTATGTCCAGATTTCTGAAGTAAGTGCAATCTACGCAGCCTCATTTACTGTATTCGCTTAGTACGCTACTCGGCCTATTAAGCATATGAGGTCTTTATGCGCCGCAAACTATGGTAGGAAAATCACCGACGACATGGTTGATATCTCGTACTGACCGTTGATGTCATTGCAACCCAAGTTTTGCATTCTTACTATTTATTCCTATTTAGATATTTGGTCCTAGAAAAACGAAGAAACTTTGCTTACGATGCTGTAGGTGAGTCGCTACCACGTGCTTTCGTTATGACACTTCAAACAGTGCTAAATTTGGTAACCCCCGCCACCCTCATCAGTCCGTTGATAAATATTTGTAAAATGCTCCACCCACGGAGAAATTGATAACTCCCCATATATTATAATCTGACAAAGCGTCCAACTTTGTGTGCCTATTTGCTGGCCCTTATAACAATGTAAGGGAGAGCAAAAAGCAGGATTTCCACTAGGTGGAAAAAGTAGCTACTACTGCGATTTTTCGGCGCAACCTGTGGTGCGATCTCCACGTGGTAGCGCAAAGAAAGTCATAGCGAGAGGGTAACGATCTAGAAAACCTAAACATGGATGACATGAGATATATTCTGTGCTTTTTGCTTCTTTGTAATGGTAAATATGTCGAGAACGTACTAGAACAGAAAGAAAATAGGAACCAGCTGAAATACAGTGGGAAACAAAGTGATCGAAATGTCTCGAAGAATAGTGATCTTGGACGTGCAATCGACACTCTTACATGAGTCTCAGGATTGTCGATACCATCGCACTTGGTGATCTGATCACCACACGACTTTGTCATCAGGCATTTTTACAACTATCGTGATGGCCGTCTCATATTACCGGCTCAAAAGTAAGTCGATGGGATCTGATAAGGCACACCTGTACTACACAGTAGTATCGTCCTTGATAAATTTAACATGCGGCTTAACTCTGCAAGCTACTGATGATTCCGGTGTTCCCACTTGTTTTGGGTTATCAAAATAACATGCTCAGGTGATTACGTAACAAATGTCACATTAAAGTGTGAGGAAAACGTATCATTTCATTTTCTTGAGATATACCTTTCAAAGTAATAAAGTTTGAATCGTTAGATTCCTCACTCCATATCAACGGAAGGGAGAGGTCATGTCTGTAGAATCATTGTTTGAATTTTTCTGCGATATGATTGGTTAATTTCATCGGCTACCATCGAAAAGCAGAAGTGAGTTCTACTTTTCGACACACGACATTTTCCGCCTCAGTTACTCAGCTGCGACAGTATTGCACAACAATCATCGCTGGTGGCGGAAAATTTAGTGGCTACCATTATTTTTAGCCATATGGCGATCTGGCGTAAGGTAACAAACACACGTCTGCAGGTGAAGTGAGTCGTGAGTAAGCTCCACGATCTCACCCCAGTTTATTTCCTTAGCATATATCACAACTTGTATGACTGTGAAGAAGCCACTGATATTCAAGAAATAGTTCTTCTTTGTAAGGTTAGGTGCGCCTATCAAAAGTAATGTGACATCGTGACAGAAATTAACGGTGTCAGCCGCAAAGCCATATAAACCTAGCGTTGCCGAGGTGCCTTTTTTTACGACGCCCTAGTCAAAGGTTATCGTACTAATCTTCTGTTCCGCCTGTTCGTTGGCTCTCGTACTCTCAGAAATGACGGAAGGACTTTGTTTCTTGCCACCCACAACAGAAGAGGAGAGTAGTTTAAAATCGTCCAATGGATATCTGCATGCGTCCTATTATGAGATTTATGAAATGTATTTTAATAAATATGGGTGCTAATATTCGTGGATTGAACATCAAGAGTTCAAAGGGCCATTTCTAATGGCATGATGCATATGCAGATGGCCGTGCATTCGCCTATCTTCGTGTTTTGGTATTTTCATTCCAGCAGAAAGAGGAATTTGTATTCTGACTTTTCCCATCCTAAGATCCCCTTAAAGTGGAACCCCTATTCATGTGCACGTGGAGCAGCACGTAGTTCAGATAAAAACCCAATCGTAATAGAGCAAATTCGTCAATTGAACGAACTATACCAGAAAAGATTTATACGAGAAATTTTAAGGTTTTCTAAACCACCTTCTCTTGTGATCGTCATGCATTTACAAAATGGTCAAGCCAAGAATCTTTAAATGAAGTGGTGTTAATACTTAATTGGTTTGTTCGTACTATTTGAGTGTATGTTTTTATGTAATACAGGAACTAATTATACTCTTATTCTTTGTTTTAGCTAATTTCCATCTAAGAAACGGTGCTATACTATGGAGGTTGAACTGGCTCGGTGATAAAAGTAGCAACGGAATGAAATCATCGTATGGGATGATGGTCAATTACAAGTACGATCTCCCTCAAATAGAAAAAAACAACCGAGAATACCTTGTGACTGGACAGATTGCCCGTTCGGATGAAGTGGAACAGTTACTTAATATAGGAAAATTGTCATCCAAACTATAAAAGGATATTTAAAATTTTGAGGTACACGAAGTCAAATTACGTTACCGAGTAGCTAGGCATTTTTTTTCGACTAAATAGATGTTGTGATACAACGAGGCTAGCATAATTTGAAATACGAATATGAAATCATTCTATAGTGTTTTGTAGCTAGTTGCAAAATTTCTCATTTCTGCATCCACCGATGTTCTAGCGATTGAAGAGTGTAGCCAAATATTGTGGTATTAGAGGTGTGTTGCATAAATTGTTATGAACTTGAAGAGATATCAATACTATGTAATCATGTAGCTCGTGTTTATCTTTTTATTCCGAGGTTTTGTATAAAGTGAAACAACGTGCGTAGTACTCTACCAGCTTAAAATGTATTTCTTATAAAAAGATACATATCATCTATTTTTTAAGAAAACCTTAAATCGACGATGAACCCCTAATCACCGAAAATGTTCAGAAAATTTTCAAGAAGATCCCGAGCCCAAGTTCTAGGTTCTTAACCATTATCTCCCTTAATTCTATGAACTTGTCATGTCACGTTTGTAAGTAACACTTCAATTCTCATTTACTGACTGAAACATTGAGTCAACGATAGCCAAAGCTCGTTGACATCGTAAAATATACCTTTCACCAGTTAATATTATGAGATTCAAGCCATGAGTCCTTTGCTGTGTACTCTCACACTAGCACAAACGTATAGAAAGAAAGCATAGAATTTCAGACTCGTCCTTAGCACTTGGCAGTCAAGAGTTGAAACCCGTCTCTGATCGAAATAGGACATGTATTTTGGCACATTTATAACTTCGTTTTAATACGTCCTTGATAAAGACTTCCTTAGTATGATCATTTGATATTGTAGATCTCTCTACAAATCAAAATATTTTTAAGTATTAAAATGCGGAAAATTTATTTCGTACTTTACCAACTTAGAGTCTGAGCGTCCTAACCTTTGCGGGAGGCACATTAAACGCTTTATCTTGGTATCTTGTCGAGCGCCCGTGAATAACAGTCTCCCTTTTTTGAAAAATAGGACTAAAAATATTAAGTGACAAGTGTTTCAGGTTGCTTGCATCTCGAAAGATAGACAAGGGGATCACACTGCTGTAACGCCTTGGAAACGTTTTAGACCTAGCTCCCTAATTGGTACCAAACAGAACAATAGAGAACGCCCCGCCAATTCATGTACGCGTCATGGCCCGAGGTCAAACATATGACCCTACGTCAAACGTATGGCCCAAGCAACATTGCCTGCAGGAAACAGAGTAGTTTCGCGAACAATACGAAACTTCATCTTACGGTATCTAACCCAGTGTTGCTTGACCATTGGTTCGCAACCATGGTCGCAACAAAACCTTAAGTGAAAAATAAACTAACTCAGCTTATCGCAAATCTAATATAAAAGCTGGCGGTTGTGTACACTGCTAGTTGGACGGTATGTTTATAGATAAATGAGTATGGATCATAATAAAATTGCAATCTAAGAATGAAAACCTTGGGATTCCTTTAAATGTCCAGACACAACTTTACTCATTTGTTAGTGATTTTTGGAGTGAATGCAAACCGTCTTGGACTCGCTTCTCCATTTATTCAGTTATCTTGTTTCGTTAATCATACGTCATGTTTGAGGACATTGCTTGATAATAAATTGTTTAACTACATTACCAAGTGGGATGGTGATACGAGTCGGCATAGGGGCCATTCGTAATGTAGGAACGCTTTTTGAGAGGAGGGAGTAAGGCCAAAGTGAACTAGTATTGATTTAATGAGGTCATTATTTGTTTGAAGCAAACTGGGTGGGGGTGGCTGAAACTTTATTTACTATTTTCCAATGTTGCCACATGTCCTGTAATCTCAAAAATTAGCAAAAAAATTGCAAAAAGACCAAACGAGAAACAAATTGGAACTTCTTATTATATTTCCCTTCAGTGGACTTCACAAGTTTGTTGTTGCTTGTAAGGATCCTCTTGTATCATCATTTGTCCACTTTTCCAGTTTGTACATTGTTATTGTCCTCCTTCCTGACCGTTAAGTAAACTCCGATGGCTTTTTGCCTAAAGATAAAAGCGGCCGATTCCCCACACCCCTGACTATGACAGCGTACCTTCTTATCATCTCCCAATTTTCATTCCCTCATAATAGACAAGTTACTATGATCTTTGATGGGAAACATCTTAAACAAGGTATATCGTTGAACGTCACCGTGCCCCAGAGCAATAGTAAACAACGACTGATATAAGATAAATGCAGAAGCTAACCCATAAAGAAACGAGTCCAAGAAGTTCACCTCAGTTTTGTTATCTCGTTCAATGTACAGCTACTATTTTCAGCTATTGACGAACAGACAAATATAATGATTTATGTTTTGTTATCATTATTTCTACATGTACATTAAGATTAAAATTTAACGAAATATCAGGGCTAATGGAATTCCTCGTCTCCTCAGTTATGCGGAAGAAAAATGATGACGTCACAAATCAAAAGTTCTGGAAATAGGACAATTTGACTCTAGATACCTGAAGACAACCCTAGAACAGGCTGTTTCTCAAAATACGAGACCTGCAATGTATATCCTGTTTAAACTAGGGGCGTTCGAATTTTAAAAATCTCTGGTCAAAACTCTGTTATTTTTCCTTGGATCCTAACGTTAGGATCCAGCATCAAATAACAAGGTTTTGTTAGAGAGATTTATAACTTTGAAACCTGATATCTCTGTGTTGGGAAAAGGTAAGACTCTCAATTTTGGCCATTGACGTCCTCACTAATAGGGCAATATGACTAGAGTATTTTTTCCGTAATTCAAACATTTTAAAAATCGTGACGTCACACTTTTCCACCGCATTATGACATAGGTGACCGATTTTAGCGTGGTAGCCATAATGCTAGTGTTAACATGTTGGTCAAAGTAGATCTCTTTTAAATTGTTTTTCGTTTTCCACAAAAACACAAACCAATCAGTGGCTACCATCGTGGTCGTAGTGTCAACACTACTATCCAAATAGATTACAATCCGTCATCGATGACCAATGAGTAGCTTTTAGGCTAATACTACGTTTCCTGAAAGGACGTGCTTTTTATCATTATTCTCGGTCGTTTCGATCTGTTGTATCAATTTTTTGGCTGGCAGGTTCAGGCTGCAACGTTTGTCTGTCATTCTCTTATGCAACATCACCTTGGATAGGCAAACCCATGGTATCTTACAACCGATTTCTTGGAACTGTGTCCAATTCCAATTGTAGAATTCCTTCACCGCAAAGGGACTAAATAGTTTTAGTCGGCTTGCAAGTTATCACCGGACTGTTTCCGCTTTGCCACAAGAACAGTTCGTACAGGTGCTCTCTTCCCTCTTCACACTTGATGAAACCTCCGAGGCTGTAATAGACACGAGTGACGACAAGGAGGACCGTGAAGACGACGGTGATTCTGTTTGTGATAGCATGGATTGTAACAGAGCTTTACCCTGAAATAAAATGATAGATCGCAAATGAACAAGGCTAAAAATAGAGAATGTGGTACTGCCATTCTATTCTTCGCAGGGGTAACAATTATCGTAAATTAACTGAAATTACTGGTGCGTTACTTGGACGTTTAGTCTTCTTCCGTTGTAGTAACTAAAGGCATCAGAAAGAAATAGCCCTATTCCTTGCAAATGACTGCTACCTCTATATTTTACCCCATGGGGGGAGGGGGGGGGCAAAAATTAATGTGTGCGAATTTTTTAAGAGGCCAAAATTTAAGCCCGGATTTTTTTATCGTACGTTTAGCACAAGTTTAACATAAATTCTATTGAGAAGATTTAGAAGAGTTTTTATGTAGGTGAGCATCTTGTGCAGCCTCATAGGAGAGCTAGAAATGCTTACATGCGAAAGTTTTCATTGAAATAGAGTACACATGTTGAAAAGCGTCTTAGTTAATAATCTTATATATTCATCAGCGCGCGGACAGCTATTTTGCATTTCTCCAAAATTTTATCAAAATAGCTATATTCTGTTATAATAAATGGCTGTTAACCTCTTAATGCAATGTCAGGACGTTTCGTTTATGCAAACTTTCATGCTCAGAATGCCGGTTGATAATCATTCTACGATACTCGTGGAACACTTTAACAATGCGTTGTACACATACTTGAGGCCACTTTTTCCAAAGCTAATTAAAGAAACTGTTCATACCTTCCCAGTCTGTGTTTTTCCGACTCCCAATCTACAAAAGAGGTAAGAATTTCCGCTGCAAATAGCATAATTGACACTGAGAACTCGGTCAAAAATCGTATTATGCTCAAAGATACTCACGAATATCGAATTATTCTTCTAATGTTGATTGAAAAAGACGTCCCTCTGTCTAGCAACTGTTCAAAATCAATCATTAATTCTAAGAATTGCATCTCTACTATTACTTACCCAAGACATGAGATTTCTACAAGGATACCCAACACCCCTACATACTAGTATGAACGAAAATAACAAAATGGTTATACAACATGTTACTCTATTGTGGTGTCATTCACTATACATTACGTCCCGCTCAAAACTGACGACTCTAACTTTTCCCAAGCTTTCCTTCCATAACGAATCCGCCTGTCAAGTATGAACTAATTCTGAAGATGACTGACTTGACTAGCCGAAATATTACTTCATTTTTATATGCAAGTACATTATAGTGTTTATTTTCCGTTCAGACGGACACATGTTTTCATTCTTCCTTTGGAAGCCTTTGACTATGATTTGGTTGAATACTTTTCGAGATAATATACAAACCAGTTAGGTGGACATGAAATCTGACAAATTACTTACCTTGGTAATCCCTTGTTTAACCCCTCAAGCATAACACAAGCTTTGCACAATGTCTGGCTACTAATGTAACCGCACTTGATACAAGTACCTAGAATGAAGTAATACAAGCGTAGGTCCTAAGAGTATGCAAAGAAGGAACTGCGTGAACGGGTTGAAGAAGTCCAAAATGTCGTTAAAACCAGATGCGTATCACTTGGTACTATGATGTAACTACAACTTAGAAGAAATTAGCAGCTCCACCCCAAATAGGAATATCTACGTACAAAACAATGTTATTCGGGGCGTACGTCAAAGGGGTTTCAAATTTCACTACGCCAGCCAGCAGACTTTTGTTTAACAGCTCTAAACTTGAAGCTAAAGCAGACCACCACAAAAATATTATGGCACTCAGTAGACCTATATGACAGATACGTGACATTACTTGAGTTAAGAATGCGTGAACCTAATTCAGTTTGAGGCCACTACGCAACAACAGGTTTGCGCATGCGCGGTGCTGTCTCTCGTACAAGTACGTAATGACGTAGGCTGATGATTCATAGAATCATAATTAAACATCAACTTCCCTTTCAGGTAAGTATCGTTTCATTGCAAACTATCTTACACTTGCCAATGTCGACAGGGCTGTTTGGAGTGCGCTACGTGAGTTACTGTGTAGTAGAAATTCACTCTACTTCAAAATTGGAGGCAATCTCCACCTTCAAACATTCTACGGTTCTACCCAAAAAAAAAAAAGCGTTAGACAACATGGGGAAGCTACTTTGCAAGAATCGAACGCATAATCAAAAGTACAGACTTCCGTCATATTTGATTAGACATACTTTAAATTAGCATTTAACATCCAATAGTTTCATAAAAGAAAACAATTTTCAATCAGGGTAAAAGAAATACCTTGAACGGGCATTTTAACATCTTCTTTAATAGCCATGCATTCTCCTGAATGAATAATATCTGTTAATGTAATCGAAGTTAATAACAGTAATAGTATACGAAACCATTACATAACAAAATACCCATGAGTAATAATTAAATTTTAGCAACAAGAACAAACATCAAGTATTTAAGTTTCCCTTTTAACCGTTTGTTGAAACACAACTACGCAATCACTCAATTATCCATCTCAGTGGCGGAAGTGGAACAAGCAGAGGTGACTGGCCCAAGTTATGTTTCTTTAAAAGTAGAAGAAGATTTGCAACCAAAGATTTGTTATAGATTATTAAAAGTCGCTAAATAAAGATAAATCAATCTTCGTAACAGTTATTGATTGTTATTTGTAGTTATTAATCATCTGACATTCGTAGCTATTTCAAAAGTCATTCTTAATTGTACAAAACGATGGTAACGCCCTTGCTGACAGACCAGAATTGGCCTTCACTGCCCCAACCCCCATAATCTGCGAAGTGTTCACTCCCGATCTGTGTTTATAAACCAAGAAATTGCGCTTTATCCTTCTTAATTCACCGGCAATTGGCATTAAGGTTAAATATACTATCAATAAATTTAAAAATCTTCATTTCTGTATCAAAGTATCAAATAGTGCATCCGTCAAATGCAAAGTGTGACTATCTGTTAACTGTAAAATATGCGGAGAACATCAATTCCTCTTCACCAATTAAAACATATAAGGCAATCAGATGTTACAATAAAAACGTACCTGAGTGTAGCAAGAAGCCATAATGCCATATACAACAAAAGTATTTATACTCTGCTTGATTAAAAATAGGACACATAGAGAGTATTTTTGATCCCCTTACCTATAATACTTCTTGGTCTAATTGATTCTAGATCTTTAAGGTAGGTCCTTGCATGACCCCTACGTGGAGAAACATATATCGTTGAAAATTGTACTCGCAATTACTAAAATAACTAAAAGTGGTGACACTTGTACTCCACAAAGACAAGGTGCGACCTTGGAAGGAGAAAGAGGAAAATGATACATATCACTGTATAAAGCTAAAAAATAATAATCGGTTGCCGTATTCCAAAACAAGAACACAAACGACAGAAAGTTGTAGTCTTAACACACCAATGACAAACACTCTGGAAAAGGCATTGTCTTTCTTTCTCTTTTAGTGACAGCATTTCCCACCTCTTGATCTCACGCGTTCCTTCAATCACCTAAGGATAACAAGGCAGGGTACATGTCCTTTCTAAATGTATCTGTTATTATACCCGTGCAAATACTATTCCTGTAATGTGTGAAACCCAGCAAAACCAGATTTCTACGGAGACCAGGAAAAGAAACGTTTTAGTGACGAAGAATGAACTCAATACATAAGATAAACCAAATGTAATATAAAAACATCACTTGAAGTGCATTCAAAAAATTGGAAGGCTTACCTGTAAGCGTTTGGTGAATAAATACATTCAGTGGAAAAGTAGTCCAGCTTCTTGAAATAGGCATACCTTCATAAAAGAGGGGGAAATGACAAATGAGTAAGAACGTGTTGTAAGACGAGTACCACCTTCTAGACTTCTTTCATGTCACCAAACATTTCACAACTGAATAATCGAGTGATAAAGAACTAGTGCAAATGCCCTCACGAACACCAACTAACGTTGGGCGTGTCCTCGTAAAGCTGTTGCAAATAGTATTTGTCAAAACAAATTAATTATCACTTTAACAAACTGGAAACGAAAATAAAGTTGTGAAAAGCACTAAATCATGGGCCGTAATCAGTAATATGATTAAATGGATCGGCGGAAGTAGGATCAAGGCACAGTCTGTGATCTAAATAACCAAATTACATAAAATTACAATTCTCGAAGTACGTTTCACTGTCTCCTTTAGAAAGTGGGCCCCTCATAGTTTTGAAATTTATCATGTCAAATTATGGGAAGGCAGGCAATATAATGGTAAAGCTAGTAGACTCTCATTATTATGATGTATAAACAACGCCCTTCTTGCGTCTCTTGTAGCCATAATGTTTGTATAACAAAGCATTTGCTGTTTAACAACAATCTGTACCTGCCTCGATCAATAAACATTCTATATCAAATGTAACCAAATTGAGTAACAAACCTTATGATTAAAGTTGAAATCCAATCACCGTAAGAAACTCGGCAACTTAACTAGCATTTCACAATTGGTTGTATATCTTGGTCCCAAGCGGAGAACATTGCACCCATTTCATTGTAAAAAATCTAAAGGCAACAGCGAGTAGCTGAAATATGCGCAAGATAGACATTGCGTCGATGCTCATCATAAGAGTTCTCATGGGCTTCAAAGCAATTTACATAACAAATCCGTATTTAAGAATGAGAGAACTGTGGCCTCTTACATAACAATCTCCTTTTCGTAAGTGTATTTCAATGGTTTGCAACGTGGTATGGCTCCATCGGCTCCCTGTTAACAATAGAAAAGATATCTTCCAGTGGATAGAACATATCAAAGGGGTCATGGATACGTTGCTTAATATTAATGCCTAGACAAGAATACCATAAAAATTTCTCGTTGGACACTCAAGTTCCGTGATTGACCGTTGATGGAAGACATTAGTAAAGCTAAACATCGGTTACATCCAAATGCTCAGTGCGCGATTCACACACCCGAGGGAAGGGTAACCCTTTTCCGCGTTTCATATCTAGTTTAAATAGCAATATATTTAGGTTCTTTGTAATTCCCTGTCTCTTTGTTGTTGGCTTCCCATCGACTTCCTGGACGGCATTGCTTCTGGATGTGCTTAGAAATGAACTCTGTATTATGTTAAACTTCGTACCTAAAAGTAATTTTACAAAACATGCCCATAACCTCCGCAAAATGCTTACCCACAAACTCCGGAAAAGCTTACCCACATTAAATAGTTCATTACTGTACATGAAAACATGGTATGGATGGTCAAGGTCTATCCCTTCGTCAAGTAAACAGTACGCAGGTAACATCTAAGCATAGAGTCTTAAATAACAAAAATTCAAGGTTACAGGTGCAAAACGTTAGCTTGACGAAGGAATCTACACGAAGGCGCATACTATTAAAAACAATGCGTGCGACATTTACCCCTAAATCAATCAACGCAAATGTTTTTACTGCTAACATTTCTATATTCTGCATGTGAATGGTGTCATTATCACGACTCTGCTCTACTGCTTTTTCCTCTCTTGTACTCTACTCTACTCTATTCTACGCTACTCTACTCTACTCTACTCTACTCTACTCTACTCTACTCCACTCTATTCTGCTTCACTCTACTCTACTCTACTCTACTCTATTCTGATCAAATCTGCTCCACTCTACTCTACTCTACTCTACTCTACTCTACTCTATTCTACTCAAATCTGTTCTACTCATTTTGCAACCTATTGGTAAAGTGCAACGCCAAGAATGTAATAACTAGTGTTGCCATTGAATGAAGGATTTCCTTTCCCAAATGTAGGTAGTCTTTTGGTCCCAACACAAAATTTGAAGAAGCACGACGTTAGATTTTGTGACATCATTAGGGGACTTGGGTTGCTTTATATACGATTAGTGCTGTCAAATTTTAAGGGAGGCAGGAAGAAAAGCCTTATTGTTGTCAACTCCAAATGCCTTGATGCACTGTGCCCCTGGAATCTAGGTGGCGAGTCACCTGACCAAAGTACAACGCCGGACAGCATTGATACATAACTGCATATACAAACGATACTCTACTCAAATCTAATCTAGTCTAAGTGTAAGCTGCGAATGGTGATCATTGACAAAGGTGAACCACACGCCGACACACGAAGAACCTCTACAACGAAATACGTACAGTAGGTTCAGTTGAATTACATCAATTCCTTTTGCAAAGGTTGCAAGTTAAGAAAGAAACTTAAGCTGTAACAGATTCAAGAATATAACTTGCATGTAATAATTTTTCAAAGCTAACACATGCGCAATGATAACAGTAAGGTCATCCGTGGTATGCAATGATATAATAAACTTTACAAGATGGGCTGATGTTGCAATGAAGAACTTCAAATTTAAAGCTGCACATAATAGGGTCCATTCTCAAACGTAGATGAATAGATGCCATTAAGGGTCCCTTTCCAGTACTCTCTATGGAAGGTATTTGCAATGAATGAAAAAAACTTACTGTTATGATTGACGTGCATCTCCCAAGTCTTGCAATATCACCTCGTAATACTATGAAAGAAGGTTAGAAAATACATGAAAATGACTGACATGAAACATTCTGCGAGGGCATGGAAATTATGCAAATTTATCGAGAAAGTGCTGAGCCAAGGCTACAAACTGCAGGCACGACTTGCTGGTATTGATATCTCTGGCACAAGTATCTACATGATAACCTGCACATAAAACCTAAAGGTTCCGTTCGTTCTCTGTCCATTTCTTTTCAACTGCCTTTCTTGTGTGTTGCAAAACCTCTACGCAATACTTATCCATATAATGATCAATTTGATTCCACGTTCACAGGACCTTAAATTTTTCTTGTCACAATATAACAAACAGACTTCGCAACCATGATCATAATCTTTTTTAACTGCACTAGAAATTCACATTCACATGGTAAAATACAAGTAGGGTTTCAAAAGGGGTCTCCTACTTCATCAAAATGTCACAGAAATATTAATATTTTGGGATATACGGCAGGAGGCAAGACATTTGATCGATATGCACTTACTGTTCATCAAGATTGTCTCTGCTACATCATCTGCATTATGACCTACCAACAAAAATTTAAGAAACTATCGAAATAAATGAAAACGTGGCATACGTATTTAAATTCAGTCAAAAAAACCCTGTCCAACGCTACTTATTGCTATGTCAGTTAAATCAATGTCAGTTGATATTGAAGATTTAAACAATTCTTCCACAAATATTTACTTTTCACATCAAGTGCCATCATTGCCCACTGTACCTATGATGGCGGGATTCATATTGTGGTAATGCTAAAAACAAACGCGTTGCCGCTCATCACTTTCATGCTATTTGCTGGCATCTTATATATGTAAAAACGCTTAGGCTGGCACACTTTAATTATAACAAAATTGCCAATGGTCTGCCAGAATACTCTCCTGCAGAGTGCTACGTAATCCTTGACACTTGCCACAAAAAAGTTAAACTAAATTTACGGTAATTTGCCTTCCATATCCTCGCTGGGCAACATTTATCCAATTTTTTGGTTATTTCAACGAGAAATCACCCTGAGCAAAGTTTAACATATAGATCAATCGTCGCTTGGGTGAGATATGACTCTTTGAAGCACCTCCGAGTACCTTTTCACATCACATTGTTGTCACTTTACTCACGCACTGCACACTACGCACATGTGCTGCAGTCTACAATGGCACGTGTCTTGAATCTCCTTTTGCATATACTGAAGAGAAGTTGTATTGAGACCTAAAAATTCCAATATCTATCGTTAGTGACATGTACTTAATCAAAAAGACTTCAAGCGATATCGAAGTCAGCGTTTTTGAAAATCCTCTGCGTCTTACATCATCTGTTTTTGCAAACGGAACCGCAATTGCTCGATGTTCTGCGGACTTTGATGCCCCTGAAACAGAGAGGCAAGAAGGTTTCCATAAGTTCCTGACCTCTTGGGAAACTGCAATGTAACTTGATCAGATATAGCGAGTTACGATATGTTGATGCAAGTGACAAAGATGCTTCTGTCAACAAATATGTTTGAAAAAGGAAGCGTTCCTGAAAAGATGAGTTGATGGAGTCACAAAAAATAGTATTGAAAGTTACCTCGATAAATTTACTTTTTCTGCTCAACTGTTTAGTTTTGAAAGAATATGTTCGGCCACACGTATATGAGCTATAGATGACATTTACTGCTACGTTCTTGAAATATAACTTTAAAAACATAAATTGAGAATGAGGGCCTTCGGGAACAAGCTTACAAATTATGGTGAAGAATGCTGAACAACTCTTACAATCTGAATGAGGAGTCTCTAGTCGCATCAAAAATATTGAAATGTCTTCATTCGTTGCAACGTCTCAAGTCAATATTTTCATCATTAGCCAATACCATTCAAGAATTGTCTGTTTTTGTGTTTGGATATGCATTTCTGTAGCTACCATAAGTTTGGTTTCCGGGAAGTATGACAAAGGTACGACTGGTATCACCAGATAACACCTGATATGAAAACAGCTGACCTTTCGTCATCTTTAGCGGAACTTTGAATGATCCCTGTGGTTGACAAGCAATGGCAGAAATGTTTGATATCAGCATTTATAAATAAAAAGACTGATCAAATGCTTTTCTCGTAGATTTCATTGGCTGCATTTTACATTTTTAAGGATAAATGTTGAACTATCTGAGTTTGCACAAAACTTCTCCAATTTCCAAAAACACAATATTTTGTGAAACAAATCTTCCCCTTCACAGTAAGATTCTTAAGGCTCTAATACTTTAACTGTTTCTCTTATTCATTGTGAGAGTGAACCTTTTTATTAAGGTTACGATTTACAAAAACAGTTGTCTTTAGGTGGCTTCGGCCCCTCTGCTCACCCGATTATAAACCTATTAATAACAATAACTTATTTAAACATAAATAGTGTGTATGGAAAGATGGACCTCTTCCAATATCCTAACAAATTATCTACTTTTAACCATGTATTATGAGAAAGAGGGGTCACAACGGGTCTTTAGCTCCCCCCCTATGTAAGATGTCTCTAATTTCTGTAGAGATAAGGATATTTTCTTCGAACCTATTAGCTATTAAATTCGTCTTTGGAACATTTTATCTGCATAAAATGTCTACAATCATACAGTACAATTTCTGGTCCTTGTTGATTTTAATCTTAAACATGTCATGAGGTTTATGATAATAAACATCAGGAAGGGTTTCGGCCTTGCAAATAATGGTAGCGCAACTTAAGACAAGGCTACAGCTTAATTCAAGTATTATCACAAAAATTATTGCTGAAATATCAGCACACACACAGACACACATCAGCTATTATATCATTTTAAAAGATGCTGCTTAGCAACAGCGTATGATTATAAATCTAACCAAAAAGATGATAACCTTCATTCAGTTATCTCAACGACCATATTACCTGTAACTATCTTGTTGGCACCAACAAGCATTGCACCCCTATCAAGAGCCTGTCTTCTGAAAACACCACAAAACGTGCCTATTGATGGAAAGAAAAGGGACATCTTTGGACAAAACGATAACATTGGACACATAAGTACAAGCTAATGATACAATATTTTAAAGTGTTTTCCTGCCTTCTTACATTCACATATGTCCAGGAGGGCACATTTAAATTAAAGTAACATATTGTGCTGGAACTGTTCACTCCGAATTGGCACTATGACCTGTATACACGAGACTAAAAGCAAACAAAACTTTTTTGGTGTACAATTGGCATAAAATCCAGAACAATTTATATGACATCTTCACATCAAATAGATGGAGAATCTTCTAAAAGTTTTAAAACAGCTAACAAAACAAGTATGCAGTTTTGCTTTTTGCTTAAAAAGGTTGCTTATGGCATACGTAAAATAATCTAAAACAAGCATAAACAGTGATTGGCAAAAGTCAACTTGAAGAGATTTGACAAATCAGTTCACAGCTAGTATCTCAAGCATATATAGAATGTTAAGACTAGAAAACCTTTGCTTTCCACATGCAGTGGGAATCAAACCTGAAAACGGAACTTAAAATCCAGTTCTTTAGATCTACAGTCAGGAGTGTTTTGTTGAATGGGGCAGAGAGCTGGACCCTTAAAAGTGCCATGAACAGTAGGTTAGATGGTACTTACACCCGAATTCTGAGAGCAGTCCATGGATTTACTTGGACAGTTCAGATAACAAACAAAGAGTTATGTGGAGTACTGCCCAGCATAACATCAGTGCTAAAAGCTAGACAGTTGAAATTCATTAGGCAGATGTGGAGTAGAAAGGAGGAATTGGTACACAAAATGCTCCAGTGGAAGCCAAAGCAAGGAACAAGGAAAAGGGGAAACCCAGCAATAACTGATGTGGACCAACTAAGAAGAGACAACAGCTCATCAACAGAAGAGCTGAAGAAGATCATGAATGATTGCAAAAGGTGAAAGGAATTTGTCCGTGATGTCCGAGTGAGCTTGATTTAAGTGAAGTTAAGTCAAGTCCACACGCAGTATTCAATTTACAGTTCATTGGCATTTCATGTCCATCACTTCATATATTTCACATTTTATATGGTGTTTCAAGATTGTGTGAGCGGTGCAATAGTTAGTCACACTTTCACTTAAGTTCTCCAAGCAAAAACAAGACAACTGGAGCTTCTTTAAACCTGGTACTGATATCACAGATGAGTTGTTTTCAATAATCAGTTAGTTCATTTGTCAGTCAATAAGATTGCCACATAGAACACCAAACTGCATACATTAATACGAGTGGTAAATACAATCCTATCAGTATGTAAAATACCCCTTCATCCAAAATTATTGAGGCTGGCAAATTATCGCTGGAAACACCTAGCACCTATGACTAGACTGCAGAAAACCCTTGCTTTGAAACGATTTAAAACAAAAAGTGCAAAAGGGATCATCATTTGCAACATGCATACAGCTTAGAAAGATAATCCTCATCAGGAAAATCAGTAAAAGGACCAGTTGTCTTGTCCATCCCAGAAAATTTGGAAGCCTGCAAGTGGTTATCACAGTGCAGTTATCCATTTCTCAACATTTTTTAACTATGTTGATTACAGTTTTGGAGCACAAGTCAAGTAAAAGGACTGGTGATTAAAAATCTAGCCAGTCTATTGATAATCATACCAACAAATATGATACATTCTTACTCAAATAATAATAATAATAAAAATAATAATAGTAATAATAATATCTTATGGACCTTCTCATTTAAAAAAGTTACCAATACCTTAAATAGAATTATCTTCTATAATGCCTGATGGACGGCTAGCAGATCTCAGTGTAACTAATGCTTCTGCGTAACAACATTAATAGTGTAAACTATAACAACTAA
>JAAAKL020006713.1:0-17695 GCA_010016065.2 Carybdea cf. marsupialis auct. non (Linnaeus, 1758) | reverse complement strand
GGAAAGCACCAGGCCTAGATGAAATACCAGCAGAAATATGGAAAACCGGTGCACTCTCAGATGAGCTACTTGAAATCTGTAACAAAATTTATGATGGCTATTGCCCAAGTCTATGGAAGCTTGCAGCAATAACGCCCGTCCTAAAGAAAGGAGACTTAGGCAATCAAGAAAACTACCAAGGAATCAGCCTCCTTCTGGTGGCTGTCAAACTATATGACAAGATGCTCATGAACCGCCTCAAACCTACCATGGAAAAATCTTGCGCATAAACCAGAATGGTTTCGGGGAAGGTCGTTCAACCATAACCCAAATTTTTACGCTCAGGCGCATCATTGAAGAAGCCAAGATTAACCACTTACCAGCTGTACTAACTTTTGTCGACTTCCGCAAAGCCTTTGACTCAATCAAAAGAGAGAAAATATGTCAGATCCATGCTGCACATGGCATCCCAACTACAATAATCAATGCTATAGCAATTCTGTATACCAACATTATGGCTCATGTAGTAACAGAAGACGGAAGTACGGACTTCCTTGAACTACATAAGGGTGTCCTACAGGGCGACACACTTGCACCATATCTGTTCGTCATAGTACTAGACTATGTTATGAGAAAAGCCGTTAAAGACAATGAACACCTTGGCCTCACCATCTCACAAAGCAGAAGTAAGCGTTACCCGGCCACGTATTTAACTGACACGGACTACGCCGATGATATTGCACTACTTTTCGATAGCGTCGGGGATGCCCAAGCACTATTCTCACTCGTTGTTAACTCTGCATACAAAGTAGGTCTGCAAGTCTATGAATCCAAAACCAAGTTCATGTGTCTTAACATGGAAGACAACCTGAGATTAGTAGTTAATCAACAAGAAATAGAAAAAGTAGATGACTTCCAATACCTAGGGTCGTGGATAGACAATACAGCAAAAGACCTAAAAATAAGGAAAACAAAGGCCTGGGCAGCAGTACGGTAAGTAGACATCATCTGGATTTCATTGCTACCCTGCAAACAGAAAATCAATTTCTTTCGAGCCACAGTTGAAAGTATACTGCTCTATGGATTGGAAACATGGACCCTGACAAGAACATTAGAAAAGGAAATTAATGGTTGCTACACTCGTATGCTTAGATATGTTAAGAACATCAATTGGAAGCAACATGCTACAAACAAATAATTATACGGAAGCCTACCCAAAGTCAGCGATGCCATTAGAGTACGCCGACTACGCCTCGCAGGACGCAGCTTCAGAAGTGAAGAAGCTGCAGCGCTCACGGTGCTTTGGAAACCGCGTCATGGTTACAGAAATGTCGGCCGACCTATACTCGACTACGCTACCCTGCTCCAGAAAGACACAGGTCTTCAAATACCAGATCTTCAGAAATCGATGAAGAACAGAGACTCGTGGAGAATGCTGGTCGTGAATTCGGGTGCGCCCGATTGATAATGATGATGAAGGCTCAGTTCCTGCCTACAATAAGAAGCGGAATTGTTCTATTTGTAAATCGATGGTTTCAAATGACACATATTTGTCATGTATATTAATCAGTCTTTTTGATGTCACTAGGCGTAAATCCCATTTGTCACATAATTTCTTGATATATCACATCCAGTTCGGGCTTTCTAGACAACATACAATTACATGCTGAGTTGCTTTTCTCGTTAGCCTGTTAGTGTGGAGATTGAAGTCTTGTTGTCAATAGGGACGAAACTGACAGCCAAAATGACAGTCTTTTCTCAACGAACTGGTGCATATTGATGATTAGTGCTAAACATGGGAATCTACGAACAGGGAATGGGGGCCACGCCAAAACTTGAAAGTTGGTGTGCGCAGTCCTCTTCTAGGAATTTTAGGACTTCTTGGCAATATCGTTAAGATGACACGACGCTCTCCTCCGTACGCCACTGTTGATGAAGATGAGCTACAAAGAATGATGGCTGGTTCTTTTCTTACGAACTCGTGTAGGATGTTCCTGATGATGACCTTTGTAAAGACAAACGTTTAGCAGAGAGATGTAGCGTAAACGTCTCGTGATCTTTGAGTACGTTTGACAGAAACTTCTCCTTGTTTCTCATGAGTACTTTTGAAGTAAGTACACACTTGGTTCCGACACGCTTCCGGTCAAATACAAAACTCTTCTCTTCAAGCTTAGTCTGATAAACAGCTCCATTACTAAAGCGTTTTAATCTTAAGGGCTCATGTCAGGAAATGAAACCCTTGAAAATAACGGCACTTTCTCGCTTGCCACTTACCTACAAAAATGATGTGGTTTTAAAAAACGTCTTGCAAACCAAGTTGCTGAACATCACGAAGCAGGAATAATTCTGTCCTTGATGGTATGAGCTTCCACCAACTCAAAACATAACACGGCTCTTTCCCTGGTTAAAAGTTGTTGTCCAACTCAAAAAGCTTAGAGAAATTTTGTGTATATCGAAGTAACGATACTTTGCTAATGCCAGGAGCAAATGGTATAGAAACGGAAGGGAGTGTGTGGCCTAATCAAAGAATTGCGGTGCTCTCCTCCATTTGCGAAAGGATTGTAAACTTAATGTTGCAAGAAAATCTGGTACAAGAAGCATAATTTTAAGTACGTTATTTTACAAAACTCCAAAAATGCTAGAACTGTTTGCCAACTACAAACGAGATAAGTTATAAAATCTTCATATCTCAAGAGAAGGCCTCAAATCACCCGGAGATGGTTTTCAGGAGCGTCCTCTACAAAATAAAAACTAAACTAAAAAATGAAAACTAACTTTGCACGCTACGGTGAAAATGAAAACTACAATTAAAATTGAATAAACTAGACCGTAAAATACTTCAGTAAAGATAAACGGTTAAAATAGTTGAAGAAAAACTTTTTCATTTGACGTTCAAAAAATTTTAATGGTGGTTGTGCAATGATAACAATAGCCTCTTTTTTAGACCTCCGTTCCATGTTTTTTTCATTCGGAGCGAGTTGGATACACACTCTACAGTGACACTTAAACGCGCATTGGCTGCTTTTGATCCAGCATGTTTTCCTTAGACAAGGTGTGGAGGGAAGAGGGTGCTTAATAAGAGTTGTATTTCTACGAAGTAAATCGAGTCAAACCAGTGAATCCTCAGTTGTGTCACTCACGGCGACATGCTCACAATCATGTGTACGATCCAACGTTGTGTCATACAATTACTGTGTACTATTAAACAAGTAATCGAGAGGTTAGAAAGCTATTTTACAACTTATTGCAATACTTTTTGACTGTTGCCACGTCGGCACGAGGCAGCAAACTCGAATAATTTAAATTGTGATTTTTGGCCGGCTAAGGGAATGGCGCTCACCTCTTGAAGTGGCGGGGGAAAGTTCAGCTATCACACTTCATATTTCTACTGGTTGCTATAATACCATTCACCTTAGGTTGATGAATGCAGACGTAGCCCCTCTTCGGTGTCTTGACGAACGAAAATGTACTTCTGATTATTCTTTCTGTCGTTCATCCGTGGTGCTCCTAGATTTCTAAGCATGCTTCTTAAAATACAAGTTTGACACATTTTCCCAGAAAAATTGACAAACAATAAATCAGCGACTTTGTTGGGTGTTGGCAGTATACTTGCTTCTTCTAACAAGACCTGTCGACGGTGATCTCATTTTCGTTATCTCAGCTTTTTTCACTTGTGAATAATCTTCTTTGCCTTTTTCACCTTCTCCTTGCCTGTAATATAAAAGACCTAATTCGATTTTAATTGAGCTTAAAAGAGTGTTCCTTCCGCGTTCTTCCTACCGGTTACGATTTTGTCGGTTTCGAGTACAGTACTGTCCAAAAACATTGATTTGGACACGGACGCAGAGCGACATATATTGCGTAGGCAAATATTGACAGTATTCCATATCATGGAGGAGTGCACATGTTAGGAAGTACGAGGTCAAACAAAAATTAAGAAGCAATTTTTCTTATGATTACAATATTTCAGTCAGTGATTTTTTATTGTTAGAACCGGGCAAGCGTCACAGACCTCAAGTTTTAATGTCCTTTTCCGGAAAACTAAGGTGAAGTTTATGTTTGAAACGAATCATAGTATTCCAACTTATTGAAAATATTTGACCAGGATAAAGAAATTTGATGGGAAAAGCAAAACTGAAACATTTATTTGTCATTATCAAATCTTAACAAGGAGTTGATTAAATTTTGCCGAGCCAAACGTTTTCAAAATTTTGCACCTGTTCAGTTGACGATTCTCAGAATACAAGAAACCTACAAAATAGGTCGAATCTAGTTACTGGAAAGATAAGTAGAGTAAAGCACTATTAGTTAGTTAGTTCTCGTTTTCTACCTACTTTTTAAAGTATTATTCTACATCGGCAACGTCCTTAAAGCTAAGCTACACGCGTCTGATGCTGTATACAACGGATGCTGTATACAACATTTCTTCATCCTCATTCATGTGATGCCGCTAAGACAATGAGGCCTGGATAATTCCTCGCCACAAGAGACTTCTTGATAATGAGCGTTACGGCTGGTTCACGTAACTGTGACGAAAACAAGTTGCTACAACGCCGCCCATATTAAACCTGCAATGATATCTGGAATAACTATGGAAAACGGACAGTATCTTTGGCACCGAGGCTGCTTAAAGGGTTGTGTCCTTGTATGCTAACTGCTTCCCATGGTCATATCAACTTATCAAAGTTCTCTCTTTCATTTCGCCCTTGTACTGATCAGTTTTGTGAGTTATTGAAAGACATGACAATGTTCTCCTTCTCAGTTAACAATTTAAAGGAAGCTGTTGCAAATCTGCAACAAGGCGGGGGTCAAAGAAGGAAGAAACCTACTGATGAGTAGCATCTGTACCCAATATTGTTTGTGGAACTTATGAAGGAAAAGACCACTGGCTTTTCTAACGAGATCACTCTCTTGATGCAGTCAAAATTGTCTTGCTTAAATAGACAACATTGCTTTACAACAGTACATTGCAGTAAATCCGATAACGTACATGGAGATCGTCAGAAAATTACAATGTGATAACACAAGTGATGCAATCCGTCACTTGATTTCTTCAAAAATGATTCGGAAATAACATAAGGATGCAAGATTAATACAGAAAACAAACAAGTTATAATACATGCAAATGGTTTCTTTAGATACCAAATAACTACAACTCAGGTAGAATCATAGATATGGGCGTTATTGATACCCTGAGACGTAAGCCCATCTGATAGCTGTACTTCGAGATTGTTGTCCTGTAGTCGTGTACTGCTGTGCAAATGTGTGCTGCAGCTACAAGGCGTCAGTAAAATGCCTCCAAACGTTACATAATAATGCTGAACCTGTAACGAGTCATCGGTTATCATGAAATTTGATCAATATGGTCTAATTGCGACATGAAGAACTACTTTTGGTAAACAACAGTGAATCTTTCCGCGCGAAATCTGTAAACTGTAAAGATGCTTACGATATCACACTTAAAAATACTTCCATGAGTGGAAATAAGAAAATTTTGATTTCTTAACTTGATAATATCCAGGCAAATGTATAATCATTTTGATATAGGTCAGTTGGTCAGCACCAAAGAAATGAAAAATACCATCCAATTGATTTCGAATTTATGATAACGATGTCAATCGGGACGATTCGTGTCTATGACTAGAGATTTATCGTTCGTTCTCACCCTGGAGGCTGTATCTACTTCTTCAAAAAGAACTGAGTAACAATAAACCTAGATGTATTGCTACTCCTAACATTATAAGTGTCAACACAATCCTAAAATGTGCAGACACGAGATCATATGGGGCCGCAGGTCGGAGCCACACAACCGTTTCATCCAACCCCCATTACTGAGTTCGAAGCTTTTGCAAAACCGATCCCAGAGGCATGACATCTGTGTCTATGGGGGTTCATTGCTAAATGATACCAAAATCAAACATGATAATATGCGACATTTCATCTTTTACTCGTATTTGCGACTTCGTGTAATACATTGTAAAACATTCACTTTCTCTTGGAAGCCTCAAGTTCAAGCGAGTCAATTTACGGTAACTTCAACTGTTTTGGCTAATTCATTCGTAGCATTACCCAAATGAACGTAAAACGTTTTTCCCAAGAAACTGCTTTCCTACTACATCGTGGCGATAATCAAACCATCAGATCGTCGCAACGAAACTATCGCGTTTAAGATGTATTATAACCACGAGTAAAAGTCACTCGAAAGTTGCAAAATGTCTGAAAGAAACGCTGTACATTTGCTCAGTTGAAAAACTATGAACTGGTTTCAAATAACAAGTTTTTGATGGGCACGATTCAATCTTAGACAAGGTGTACCTTGATAATTATTAAAAAGATCGGCCTCTAATTTTGGCAAGCTATTTATATAAACCGAAAGAATTCTCTGAGTGGAAAACGTTGCCTAACATCTGACTGTCATGAGACTTTGACGTCACAGGGGCGTAATTGTAGGGGGGCTACCAGTAATTTTTTCTCAATACTATGGCGTTTTGTATACCACCCTCCCAAAAGTATTTGAACGCCAGCAACAAAATATGTCGTAAACAGAAATTTTAAGACTCATAACGGGATATTTCAATATTTTGTGCAATCAAAATAGCCTTTTATTTATGTCAAAATGTGCGTAAGGGGGCGTTTCTGAGAAGCACATTTTCAACATTTTCTTCGTCGCCCAACCATGATAGGCGAAATTTTCCCTCTTCATTAATTTCAAAATGCTTCTGTCACAATAACGGCCATTCGCGAAACTTAAATACTTGTTTACAGATTTGCTGATTTCATGTAAATGATACTGATTAAATGCTCTACAAAGTTTGATGTTTTTTGCGATCCAACAATTCAATATGATATATACTTAGATTATGAGATGGTTGATGTTTTGATGGAATAGATTTCCAAATTTAGGTACAAAACAAAAAAACTTAACGATATCTATAAGAATGACTTCCTTGGAAATCCACCAATCCCTATTATCTATGTCAAACGGGCGGGAATGACAAATGCTGACGTATATCCTGGTGGCTGTGTCTTAAGTAGGAATATGTACATTTAACCACTCGTACATAGAGATTCCCCTGTAGCCGTGAATACTCTATAACAGGCATGGCCATCCGCTGACCAGCGGGAATCTTCAATCCGGCCGCAGATTCTTTTACATACACAATACAGTACTTCTTAGATTATCCGTCCCACGATTATCGGGTCTTTGATTATCCGGTCTCGCCCAAAATAGCAGGTATAGCTTTTTTATTTTCAGTCTGACAATGAAAGAATTAGATTACTTATCTCATCAGCCCCTCCTTTTATATTATGTAGGCTGTACTGACTGCAGATCCACTTAAATTTGTGCTGACGACAAGACAGGAAGCTATGATAACTTCCTTTCTATCCTCGGGAGCTCTAGATGAAAGTCGTCTTAAACAATATGTCTTTTACACATGAATAATTTGAAATAGACTGCAATGAGCAATTCCGTGTTGTTGTTTTTTGGCTTGCCTGCCTAATATTGCTTCCCCAGTAATATAGTTTAATGCTGGAAAACTGTAAAGTTTCAAATCAATTGTGATAAATAAAGAGGACATTTTTATTATCCGGCCATTTTCGATTATCCGGCCCGATTTTCAAATCTTCCCGTCCGACGTCACTGGATAATCGAGGAACCACTGTATATGCAATACGACCCGTCGAACACTTTCGGGACTTTCGATTAGACGCGTGGACACTTCGAAGGCACTGGAAGTGGTTCTTACTACCTCAGCTGGTGCGGATGCAAAAATACTGATTATTCGCTGTTAACAGACACAGAGGCCTTGTCCCATGGTCATTATTACAGTCCATTGTTCCGAAGCTTGTCCCCGTAGAAGAATAATACATTTCAGATTAAACATTACCGAAGTTCGACTTTCATGACTACCCAACAATCTTACTATTCAATCACCGCTGGATAAAATAGAGCCGCTTAAATCCGCTACGTCCCCCATCTCGCTTCTGTGAAAGTAAAGTAAAATTTAACTCTCTCATCTACGACGTGGGACAGGGTCAATTTAACGATGCTGCATTATAAATCCCTCGTTCTACTCTTACAAAGAAAGTGGCTGATAGAAAGGTAGTAGTACAATACCTTTTGAACATTTATATATACATTTTATATACACATGATTCCACTCAAAAAGTTTCAGTTATGTCCATTTTCTACTCAGTGTAAACAATTATGGCAACAGCAGGTTGCTGTCATCAACATTATACCCTCACTTTTATTACACTATGCAACAGGTCGTCGTTGTCCCATCATTGGCTGATGATTGGTGGCCTCCTCTCCAGAACGGTACATAAACGCGCTCGATTTTGTCACCGACTGTTACTCCCAGTTCATGCGCTAAGACGTCTCTTGATAACTCTGTCAATACACTGCAATCGTCACTGGCTGCGTCAATTTCATAAAACTTCATACCATGTTCTTTTGCGAACTAATACAAAAAGACGGAAGGAACATAGAAACGTCAGTCTCTGAAACGATATTTAACAATGGAGATGACTAACAGATTCGTTATGGTCAAGAGTTTTCGGCAAGACACTGGTCATAATAAATCATCTGAAGTGAAGAAACAAGAGATTTCACGATGATGTTCTACATCAAATTGCTGTCACCAGTGGCTGGGGAAAGAGTTTTGGATAATTGAATTCGTCACTTAAAATAGGTCTAAAATATCCTCGACTGTTTTAATGCCCGGCTGGCAGAAAAGAAACAACATCTGAGCAGATTAAAGGAGAAAAAATAGTTACAAAACGTTCTAAATCGTTATTGGCGACCTTTAGAAACAGCTTTCCGAGTCAAATCAAAACTTCAATATTAATTTAAATATGATTTACCTGTTCGCCTCTTTCTCTGCTCACTGTTTTGGGAGCCAAGGAGCTGCACTCAAAGCCCATAAGCACTGTGAGATATTGTTTGGCATTGTCCTGTATATAAACATTAAATGTAGTGCGTCAGAAACATTGGATAAAGATGGTGCTACAAGGTGGAAGCAGTTCGAAGGGTAATGTCAAGACGAGATCGACCTACAAATTAAGCTCCATTTCAAATGTGTTCGAAGTAGTGGATATCATTGATGGTACTTCCTTGGCTTTGGAAGCATTCGGCTAACTCAGGAAAGTAGGGCCTTACATCAGCTTGAGGTTGTCTAACACAGAGGTTATAATGACACGTTACTCTGCTCAGTGGCAAGCTAAATAAAAGCATACTACCAACTGAGGCGCACATAATTGATAACTCACTTCCTATAAGCTGGCTGAGATGTACCGTAGATCGAAGGGACTGGAACTTCCAACGGACCAATCAAAGTAAATGCAAGCTGTCACTAGAAACACGTTAATACTTATTACCAGGACTTTGCCGATTCACAGGTTGCCCTCACCACACGGTTTTAAAATGGATGTAACCAATGAAGTGACTTTATTTCTTGAATGCCAGGAAGATGTCTCCTGCGTACGAAGGAAATGTTTTGAAGTCAGGTCGGTGACAGAGTGTCCTTTATACAATTTCTTGAAGGTAGCAGCAAACGTAAATTGGGAGCTCCCTACAGCCTAACCCCGTATGTGTCGTAAAACTCTAGACTTTATGGTACATGTAAGACCCCAACCCATATGCTTGAACTTAATTTCTATAGCAATCCACTGTTTAAACTTACACCATGTAAATGTAAACAGCCGCCTGATCGATACTAACAAGTCAATAGCATACCGTGTCCTTAAATGCTTTCAAGTCATATTGAAGCCTCTCGAAGGTCTCTTCGTTTGCAACATCATATGCTAGTATAACAACCTGATAAGATAAAGAAAGTGACTGAAAAAGTAGCATTCATAACATTAGATTTTGGCAGAATTTTTTGGAGCGAAGTCCTCCAAGACGCGTTAACGTAACCATCCAAAAATTTCCTCTGTAGCAGATTGGAACCTGAACAAGTGCCGGAAGAACCTCGTTCTCCAAGATTCTTAGCCGTTCCTGAGAAAATCGACTTCCTCTATGCAGTCCTGGAAATCTCTCCCCCACTGTTTTCATTCTAGCCTTTCCGTAGCGTTTCTTCTTCTGTAACACTCGCCTTGCGTTGGCTAGTGAGCGGACGCTGACCTAGATACATATCACCTCGGTCATTTCTAGAGGGGGATAGCCCAAAGTATTATGTTAGAGCTATGGCATTTATTCCCGGTGGTCTATGATACTCTATTCCGAAAATTGGTCAACTTTATCCATTAATGATACCATGAGAGGTGGGGGCGGCATGGCTCAGTCCTATTACGTACTGTAGTGACTAGTTTGTATCTGAAGCCATTTTCTTCCTAGCAAAAGCTGTACGAATGTATCAAAAGCTGCTGAAACCTATCCAACAGAATGTTTTCTTTAAAGAAGAATGCTAAAAGATATATCATTATTCACCATGATATCATCACACTTGACACTGTGCTGCACGATCATAGACTTCCCTGGAATATATCTAATACGCCTCACCCTAGGGCAAGATTTAGCAGTTGTGGGACCAGGGCCGAGCTCTTTCTTCGCATACGTATACATTTGCTTGACATCTCTGTCAAAGAGAAGGGGCTTTTTAATGGAAGACCATGGTGGTCAAGGCTCAAACCTCCTGATCCCTTTTTAGTCTCGGCCCTGGCCCCATTTTAAGAAATTTATAAAAAACCCTCACCCAAACCGATTATTTGACCCATATACATGTAAGTACGGAAGGTTGTATAAATAAAATTTGCACTGAAGGCTCAAAGGAGGTGCATGCCTACCTCACCTTTCGCCGAAAAACATTGTTTTCAATTTCATTTGAGCTAAGTGTTTTGACAAGACAAGCACTTGCAGGTGTAGTTTGGCCCTTTTAAGTTCAAGTAACATGTCTTCGATAATTCGTCCGATCTTATTATATATCATCGTACTATACTAATTCCCACATTAACTTTACATATACTAACCCCTCTTCCAACCACTTTTCGGACCAGGGCATGGAACCTAATATAAAAACCTTGAGTCATGATTACATGTTATCTAATCTACTACTTAACAAAGAGTGCCACTCACCTGTGCTTGAAGTACACTAGCAATCTTTTTCGCATGCGGATGCTTCTCCCGGTATAGATCATACCTACAAGAAGTTGATCATATCAAAAATAAATCACTAAGTCGCATACACTTTCTCTACCACTTACATGCAAGGTCGAGCCTACCTTAAAGTCATGAACGTTACCGATAATTTGTCAGTAAAATCGCAACTTGTAGAAAATCATCATTTCCCCAACTTCCCTGAACGATTCTTCTATATCAATTCCTCTTACGTTTACTTCTGGTAACTTTTTCTAGCCTGCTTTTAGACCATTGGATATTATTAGAGGTTACCAAGTGACAGTTGTTTCCCATTTTTAATAAAAGTACACTGGCAAGAAGATATCCACTTCGTCGTTGAAATTGTTCATTAACCGCAGCGCTATCCTCAAAGGGGTAAACTCTTTCCTAGTCATCCAGATGATGGCATTACTTGAGCATAAATGGGTATTACATTGTATCTAATGCCTATCCAAAATTGGGGTACTACATTTTTAAGGGTATCTGATATTCTATTGTAAATAACGCATTGTAGCGCGAAACGCCGAAAACCGCTCAACTAGGTCATAAGCAACATCAAGAGGCAGAGGCACACAGCTGGATCAAGGCAATCGGTGAAATCGAACGTTTCTCCTGCTGTGTCCAGTGGATCTGTGCGCAGAAACATAATCCTCTGCACCATATTTCCCCTTAAAAATGCACAAAGGGTACCAACATGAGCGTGCGGGAAGAGACGGCAACGCGTGCACAGTGTCCCCAAATTTCTACGAAGTTGACATTCAGGCAAAAAGATGGCACAGATTCGGCCCAAAGATCGAACATCCATGTCCGCAATGACGGTATATATTACTTTATTAAAAAAAAAAATTTAACTTGAATTTTCCAAATTCAAACTTATCAAAATATCTAAGCTCTAAAATTCGCGAATTGTTGCCTTCTCTTGCAACACTGCATTTGTGCTGCATAATGTTTCGTATAGAAACAAACGCTGAAGGTGCCCATTAAGAGTTGCAATGAAGCAACACAAAAACAATCAGTTTTGGAGAAATTGTATTTGGTCACGCAGAGAGCTATTGAATCAGAACATCCAGCCCAAAGCAAGGCATTTTAACTCTTTATGGGTCACAAGGAATGATACAGATACCAGAAATACTAACTTACATTGCTCGAGTGGGATTAATACGATAATTTATTGAAGAAGCGAGACCGCAATAAATACAAAAAAAAATAAGTGCTATGAAATTTTCGCGAATCAATACTTTGAATGTAATCGTCCTAATGCAACTCGTTGCTTAGTGACAAGATTGTTACATGTTATGATCATGGTAAAGTATAAGTTTTCAGAATATCGTAAATTTTGTAAAATATTAATATTCAAAATATTCAGACAATACATGAATCTTGGAAAGCTATTCCCAAGAAAAATAACGTGTAGAAGACAAAGGAACTCTACGAAGACAAATTAAAACTTGTAACAGGTTATTAACTGGGGACAAATATGCAAGAAATGGACAGGTCGAAAAAAATGAATACCCCTCAACAGATATAATACAGCATCAATATCCAAATTTGCTATGTGGTATAAGCAATATCCACACGAAACGACTGTGCAACAACTTCTATGCCGAGAGAAAGGGGCAAGATAAACTATTTCCTTACCAAAGCTGCACCTTCACCTTAGTGCCATCCACATCCAGTAATGCAACCAATGGGTCAATACCTGTTCACATAAAAACACTATAAAATATTCCTGTATGTCAAAATTAGTTTTCTAATAAAACAGCAAAACCGGAACATAATGAGATTCTGCGCGATGAATGTACCTCGAATGCATGCTGTAGGGCATAATGATTCTGCGCGATGAATGTACCTCGAATGCATTTTGTAGGGCATAATGATTCTGCGCGATGAATGTACCTCGAATGCATTCTGTAGGGCATCTTAATGATTCTACGAGATGAATGTACCTTGAATGCATTTTGTAGGGCATCTTAATGATTCTTCGAGATGAATGTACCTTGAATGCATTCTGTAGGGCATCTTAATGATTCTACGAGATGAATGTACCTCTAATGCATGCTGTAGGGCATCTTAATGATTCTACGAGATGAATGTACCTCGAATGCATGCTGTAGGGCATCTTAATGATTCTACGAGATGAATGTACCTCGAATGCATTCTGCAGGGCGTAATGAGATTCTGCGCGATGAATGTACCCCTAATGCATTCTGTAGGGCGTAATGATTCTACGCGATGAATGTACCTCTAATGCATTCTGTGGGGCATCTTAATGATTCTACGCGATGAATGTACCTCGAATGCATTCTGCAGGGCATAATGAGATTCTGCGCGATGAATGTACCTCGTATCTATTTTGTAGGGCATCTTAATGATTCCCTTGATGACAACTTCCTGTGGGCATAAACGTCTACTTAACAAGATATGAAACAAATAAGGAAGAAAAATTGGAAGGCTCGTCTTCCCTCGAGGCAATAAGCGTAAGAAGAAGCATAAGATAACAATTAGAAGTCATATATGAAACCTAGTACAAAAAGCTCCCAATTCTTAAAAATGGTTTTTGTTTTATATACATATTATACCCAAAATGTTTGTGTTGGGCGTGGTCGTCCGCTTTTTCATGTCTCCGAAGTCGGGCGAACACTTTCAAAGCGTGGGGTTGTATCGGTCGCGGCTGTCATCCTTGAAACACGTTTATTTCTGATTGCAAACGTCTAGGTATGTATTTTTGTGTGTTTACTTCTCTATGTAATGTCCAACTATGTGTGTTCGTCCATACAGAATGAATAAGGATATGGTACAAAAGTATTCCGTGAAGAAGATCCCAATTCTATGTTAATGTCAAAAGGGGGACAACGCATCGGCAAACTTCCATAACAAAAGGTAAGCGAAGTCCCATCGGGGGTAGATACGTCACTACATGGCAACAATCGTGAAAAGCAGCTCCTTACTAGCGTTCTGGAGCTGACGTGCAAGTACGAAGGAAGGAAGGTTCCTGGGACTATGTTCCCCTCTTAAATTTTTATTAAATAACCCATTTTAGACTAACCTACTTTTCCTCTCCTGATGTAGCTGGCGAGAGTGCACTGTGCTCTCAAATTGTTACTATGCAACAACAGAACGTGATAAAAATTTTCTAAGGGTTTTGAAAGTGGGAAATGCAAAACTTCTCGCTCTACCCTAAACCCCATAGCATCTCTGGCAGCCGCTAGATCTCAGCCTTCTCCTCCAAAAGTATAATTTCCGCCGCTGCCTATGGTTTAAATACAAGTAAAGTTTAACATGATTTTACTCCTTACAAATGAAGTTTACGAATACGTTTTTCCTCTCCACCGCACCGTGCCCCACATAAGGGTCACGTTGTCAGTTAACCCCAAGCCTCTTCCAATAAATATGAAGTCATGATTAAACCTTCTTCTTTTAAAGAGAAAACATCAAGTCCTCACTTGAATTTACTGGTTTTAACTAGACCCTTAAAACCTGGATATGTTAATAAACGCCAGACTGTGACATTGGCAACCAGCCAACTAGTACGGATGCCTAAAGCACACTTGTAATCATTGGATAAAGCAAAACATTTTCTATCTAAAACTACAGTAAAACAGTTTCTATTTAAAATGAATAAAATTTACCCGAATATACTTGCTGAGAATTTAATTTGTAACACAACAGGGTTTTCCAAAAATTATTTTAGGTGAGGAATAATGTTAGATAGCAGATGGCACTGGCGCTGAACTCCGCCGATGTTTTGATCTCGTTTTTATACTGATTCGACTACTTTAGTGACCTCTATGTTAAATTCAAGACCTACGTAAGAATATTGGATCAGATTCAATGTTGTAGCCATGCATTTTGAAAACTTCTCACTGTGTCCAACAAGATCTGTATCCTAAGATTCATGACTTTTGCTAGATTTTCAGTTACAATCACAGACACCCCACGGCCACTACTACAGAACCTTCTCGACCACATGCTGTAGCAATCTAAGGCACACCGATCCTTGCGAGTCCCAATGTACTTTTGAGGGTTCACGTCATGCAAAGGATATAAATAAGTAAACGTGGTCCACAAATGACTCCTCTTTCTACAGAAGGTATCCAGGAGCAAGAACGATTGCAAGCCTCTGCGAATCTCGACAGACGACATCACTACTTTCATGTAAGTCGTCTGGGCAATAACTCAAGTTTATAATAACTCAAGTTTATATCATCTAAGAAAGGTATTGGGAGGATAAGAGACCAGGACAACCTAGCGCAAACGATTTCGGCGAGCTGAATGTCACTACTGATGACAGATGTGAGAGCAAGTGTAGCATAATGGAAACGAATGTACCTTTGCGCTTTGGGTTTGTCTTTTCATCATCCTTGGATAACTTACTTTGATCTTAATGAACTGGTAAATTAAGAATTGAATAAAGGTCAGCCAGTTCCTCCCTCACTCGCTGACATTGCAAAGAATCGCGACAAAAAACAGCCCACGAAGCCGATAGAAATATTAACCCTCCCACCCATAAATAGGGACAGAGTATTTTGGAAGGAACTTGCACATCTATTTCATGATTGAAATGTTTAGTTAATGGAAGAATACAACTTTTTCTGATATTAGCAGAACGTAAGGAAATCCAGTCTAGGAAAATACCAAATCCTCATTTATCAACTTGTGTCAGATGTTCACTGCTGCCTCTTACGTACATGTCCATTGTCAGATTAACCAAAGGCAAGGATAACTACAAGTTAAAATTTCTTGGTCAGCAAAGATGGCTTTAGATATTATATAGAGTTGAGCAATGCTCCCCCTTGCGCCAAAGTGTTACTAGGTTCAGAGAAGCATATCTGAAGCAAAATTTGTGGCCGAAATCAAAACATTGTCCAGCATACCGAAGATGAACTGAAATGTTTGTTTGCGTATCAAAAAGTGGAGGAGGAAGGCTTCAGCCAAGAATAGGTTCGAGGTCATTCTTGTACTTTCCAAAATGTTTTTAAAAATATGAAATGCTTTGTGTTGATCATCAAGGCTGGTTCTACATATGATATTGATCATTCTGCCAGTTTTGACGCAAGGAACTAGTCACATCAGTTTTAAAAGTTACGAGGACACTAAATGTACGGACATGAAAGGCTTCCAGACACGCAATGCTTACACAGAGGGCTCCGAGGGAGGGATAAATGTTTTTCTCCAGAACTTTCCCAAGTTTCTAAGTCTTAGAGGACTCTCTAGCATGACCATTTAATTACAACACTGTTTAAAAAATACTTCCTTACTCAGGAAGGCTCCCTTAGCGGTTTCATACGCCCTTAAACACCGAAAATTCTCTACGTCGTCAAAATATGGGTGACAGATTTTTCGGCAATCGGAAACCCCACCACATCACATTTTGTGCCGTCGCCGAAATACTACGCAGAACTGAGATAACAACAAAGACGGCTATTGGAAGAAATGATGTCAAGCATCAGGCTCTGCTAAACAGACAACCCACCAACACAGCTACCCCAAGAAAATACTAGATAAAACAAGCAATGCGTGAGAAACCCATTAGAAAAACTCTTGATAGTCCTCTGCGTTCATCGAAATCAATACTCGAATACCCATACTGCAATAATGTACATAAAAACAAACCAAGAGTCCACTGCCACTAGTACACCATTTTGACCACGTCAGATTCCGACCAAAAGAGATTTGATTTTTACTCCTACAATATTCTGCAGCTTTGCTATTTACTGTAAAATTCAACCGGGCTTCATAAACAGCATCAGCAATCGATAGAATGCTATTACTTCTCAAAGATGTTAACTTACCTTCCGTCTTTTCGATTTTGCATCGCTCTTCACCAATGAGCTTTGAACCCAAAAGCTTTCCGTCCAACTCATTGTGCCCAACAATCATAAATCGAAAATGATAATCGAACCTCATATCAGTCACTCAAGTACAAAACATCTCAAGCACACGCAGTTCGTACATTGACATGGATCAAAGTCAAAAACGAAATTAGAAAAATCTTGATATTCTATTGTCATGTTGTGAGATCTCAGTAGAGCGACTCGACACCACTATGCCTTGTGTCAACATTCAAACAGTTTAGCAAACATGTGAATTATCTGATGTACAAAAGAACTTAGAACCGACGCGTCTATTGCTTTGATTGGTTACCGTATAACAGCCCGCGAAATTCAATTTAGAACTATCCAACATGTCACCTGAACAGGAAGGATATGTCCTAGACGGAGTGGCAGAATAAGAGGATATCTGTTAAAACAAAAAACTTTTCAATCCAGACTTCAGCGCTAAGCTGGTATATTTTCTGTACTGCTAACAACACATCTAGCAGTTTGTTGGATGGCTATCTTTAATTAAAGAATGCTGCGGCCTCTATCAGATCATCTAATCGCTTTGCAAAACATGACGTCTCAATAAACTTCAGGCCTTTATAGAGCCTCTACTATACGTTTAGCCGTGTTGTTCAAGTGATGTCAAGTTAGTAGAAAACAACAACAAAAATATATAAAACAATAACAGAACAATCATTAATGATATAGTTAACTTTGAGCAGCAGAGGCATGTGTACCCAAAAACGCCCAAAGATACGTCTCTCTCTTTCGCCCA
>JAAAKL020006712.1:0-17696 GCA_010016065.2 Carybdea cf. marsupialis auct. non (Linnaeus, 1758) | reverse complement strand
TCTAGAACCCATCAAACCTGACGTGCTTACGGCGCTGGCCCTGTTCGAACCCAGGATCTCCCACACCGAAAGCGAAGACTTCACCATTGCACTAAACAGTGCAATAGTAAAGTCGACAATCCGGGAAGTCGACCACCACCAGTAACTATCAATAGTCATTTTAATGTTGTCTCGATGCAACAATAATTATTCTGTAGCCCCAATTTGTACTGTTAAATTAAATTATTGTTAATTTCTTTGAGTGGATCGGCCTTGTAAAACAAACGGCCACGACATCGCCATGAACGATTTAATCCTAGATGCGCCGAATTCAGGACGACGAAGGGCCTGTCCGCCTTTTTCACTCTGTACAAATTGCGTGTCCACATTTGGTCAAGAAGGAAAACTGCTTTGGCTTTGACGTCGTTCCAGAGACCCAAACGTGAAAGCCAGAATAGAAACAGATCGCCTTCGAAGCTAGTATGAACGACAAAACCAATATACGCTAATCATAAGTATATTTAAAAACGTATTTTCTTGCAACATTTATCGGGCCTCCATTTTCCTAACAAAGCAGGCCCTTGCATCACAAACTGCTATTTAAGCACGTTGAACCATCTTGATGAAATTTTATTTCGGTCAATTCCATTGTAATAAGTGCTATAGAGAAGAGAGGATTTGAAAATATAAAGTTTGAAGAGATAATAGAGAAAAGTGAGGGTCAACATCGGAGTTCGAACCCTGGACCCACGCATACGTGGCGCGCTGCTCTTTGTCACCAAAGCTCAGTTGATGGAGCAGCGCTCCGCTAATGCATGGGTACCGGGTTCGATTACCGATTTTCACTTTTCTCTAGTATCTCTCCAAATTTCATTGAAACAGGTCCCTTTTGCTGCCCCATTTCTCCCTGTTGATTCATTTCTATTATTTTTCGTGGCAGCTTGCACATCACCAAGAAAAAGTAGAGTTAATTGAAAGAAATCTTGGTGCAACTCAAGATCAATTAAGTGGAAGAGTAGCTGAGGTATGCGCTTGATAGCTAGTGTCCTTACAAGAAATTGCATTTACTCTTCTGATACTAGACAAGACAAGAGCATTTCTCTTAATTGATGTTTTGCGATAGACTCCCTGTGATATAAAAACTGTATTTTCTCATTCGACGTATCTGCAGTGTACAGGTAATAGTTTCAGGTATCTTCAGTGGGGAGGCATAAAGATAAAATTCAGGGTACTGCTCTCACCTTTCATCCCGTTTGCCATGGTAAGAGAACTCAGAGCGGAGAATTTTTGGCTACAATATTTCTTGTATTGTCAAAGGTAAATCCCATATAGGATTTTGAGATCGGATAGAGGGCCTGTTTATACCTAGTGAAGTCCCGAACAACGACATCACTGTCACAAAAAAGTTGCCTATCAGCGTTTTGCTAACAAACAGAATCCCATAAACGTGACGATAATTAAGTGTTTATCTGAACGGTATCTTCTATGCTAGAGAGATGGGTTACCAGGATATACTACACATTCTGATCAGGTGATGCCCATATCAAAAGACAGATGTGCTTTAAGAGAGCTATGTATGCCTTCTAGAGATGATACAATTCGATATTTACGGGCCAACGCTAAAGCGAAGTTAACAGTGCCTTCCAGAAGTAACAAGGTCTTACTCCTTGGATTAGCATTACATTCAAATCCTTTGTTGGCACATCCTTTGATTCATCCTTCAATCTCAGTTTTATGATAGTTTGAGGTGATATTAACCCATTCTTTGACCTATTGCCCTCATGGTTAATTACTACCATGTAGTTAGTGCTTTACATCATAAGTGGAAACTGTCTGCATTTGGAGGACGCACTGGTCACAGCTTAGTTCCTTTCCCTCCCATTAACTTTAATTTACACACCGTGGGCTTAAAAAGTGATGTTGTTTCCAATCTAGTGTGATTTCCATCTTTGCTATAAACAGCATACAGGGATCCTGAATTATTAACCATCATGGAACTGTTCTTTCACATACTTAGTAATGTAATATCAGATACCAGTCAAGGAATTGCTGTAAACTTCCTTCCGGTAGTTAAAGAATCTTCTAGAATGTAGAGAACGCACCGAGTACGTTCCGCCTCTTTAACCAGGCTTTTACTGCCCCTCCCCCCTCCCCGGCCAAATGCATGGATCAGAAACATACATAATGTCAGAGCCTTATAACACGTAAAATTGTTTTCTGAGGTATTTATTTTGGGCAGATTATCAGCAGAGTTAAGTAGCAGTTTTGTTATTATATATTTATTACCATTGAAAGTTATTACTGTGACCTTTAGGGTCGTTTTACATTCATGATGTTGATTACGTGCACGGTATTAATTTGCTGGCATTTATTAGCATAGAGTACTTCGAATCATTTGATATTCTAATACAGTGAATGTTGTGCGAATATAAGTGTACAATGTATTATTGTAGAATTCTTTAACGTATCAACAGAAGAAAAGCACGTTTTGCTTGCTTTTGTAGGTAGTGAAACTTGAAAAAATCGCACGGAAATGTCAACAGGAGCTAAAAGCCTTATCGGAAGCATTGGGAAAGAAAGACCAGGAGGTATGATAGTAGTATACTTTTCTGGATGATTGACTCATGCTTCTTCCTTTTCCTGGTTGCTTTTCATCGATAACAAATCAGGCTTACGTGCATTTTTATTCCATCTTTGGATTTTTTTAAAATTTTAAATTTTAATTATAAAAGAAGAAAATGCAATTATAGTACGTACCTACAGGTTGCTGAACACTTTGATGGAAATAGCATTAAAACAAATTCCTCCTAAACGTTGCAAAAGGAGATTTTTTAAGACTTTAGAGACCTAGAAAGAACTCACATCCATTGCCACTGTATTCATTAAATCAGATCCTTGCCCGGAACCTGAATGTTGTTTTCTACATCTTCATTTACTATATTCAGATTGGCGAGTTAAACAGATATATTGAGGAATTAAAGAATGAGTTGTCTTCCGTGGTGAAAAGATGCAAGGAATCACAAGAAGAGGTAAGTATAAGTTGGGACAGTCTTGTATTACTATGTTAGGTAGACAGAGGTACCTTATTACACCAAAGCTCCTTACCTCAGCATTGTGATAGCAGTGGTTTCGGCTGAGTTGCAAGGAGTCGAGAATGGGAAAATTTATCTTTGTATGTGCTCGATGTTCTTCAATTGCCATAACTAGAATGTGTTACATGCTGGCCCTTATGTACATTTCTTTTGCCGTAAGTGACTTACAAGTCCTTGAAAGTTACATATTCATTTCTTTACTCAACAGTATTTGGAACGAAGTGAGGGAAAGGGAAAATAATTTTATTTTTCCTATAAGTTGTTTTTACAAAAGCAATGATAAATTATTTCCAGACATGGGATTTATGTATATCTTGAGACATCTTAGAAAAAACTGGACTTAGTTGGCAGCAAAAAATGAGAAGAAGGTCACTGTATTGTCATTGTTTTTAAAAAACATGCTCACCTTTGGCCATTTTTGTAAACATATGTAACTACCTAGAGAAATCAAGGCAAGACTAGTGTGGAATGTATGTCACTTGAGTAAGTCCTTAAAGAAATGCAAAAGTGTGGGATTCTTCGTAAGACTATGATCACTTTTACAATAGCACGACTTTTAAGCTGGATTTCCCTACGCCTCCTGAGAATGCGTGAAGAGGCTTATATTATCATCTTGACTGCATTCAATCTTTGAGCCGTAGAATTTAAGATTTTCAGTTTTGATTGATAATGCTGATACGTGATATTTTCTTTTAGGTACTGAGATACCAGTCGGTTTTAAAAGGCTACGAAAAGGATTTAGAAACTGCCTCTGATTATTCCCAAAGAGACAAAACGATGGTAAGACATCTTTTCTCCCCCGTTTTGTTAGCTTGCTTAGTCTCCCAACTATAGACTGTTAGCATAACTGTTATTGTTGGGAAAAAACCTAGCAGGATTCTTTGGAGGTGTAATCGTATCAACAGGCTCCCGTACTTGCCATTTTGCATTAGTTACGGTAGTCTGTTTTAAAACGAACGATAAAAAAGTATTCTGAGATCAATTGAAAACAATGTTAACAGTACAATTTAAAGAAAATATAATATTTTTACTCCGTGAATTCAGATCTCCTCACACCTCAGTATAAAATGATAACGTTCCTTGTGTTGCGTGATGTGAATTTTTGAACTTATACATCAGAAAGGGGTTCAGGTATCATTTAAACTGATCTTTATGATACTATTGATAGTTATTTGACGAAAGGTGAATGGAATTATAAATCTACGTTTCATGAAATATCAATAACCAATCCTCTTAGAGACCCAGTGTATGTTGGAACCCTTTTGCTCCCGGAAATCCATTAGATTGTCTCAAAACAAGGAATGCAACTCGAAATTGGGGGGGGAATATCTCTTATAATTTATCGAAGTAGTGGGTGGATGGTAGATAGGAAGGAGGGAAGGGTTCGATTAGTTTGTTCAAGTCTATTGATTCCTTCTTATCTGCCTTGGGAATTCTGGGTAAAGTTATGCTTAGACCCCTTCATATAGGATCTTGGAATTCCCGTGGAAGCTTCTTCATCAAGAATAATGACTACCCTAAAGTAAATTTGTATCGATTCCACTAGATTCGATTGGTATGTTATTTTCTGAAGAAGCAAAGACGCTGATTATTATGTCTGTATTTTTAGATAGAGGAGCAAAAGGTCACAATAGAGGATCTGAGACAAAAACTCAACGACGCAGGATCCCAACAGAAGGAGTTCCAAAAACAGGTAGGACTTTCCGTATCTTTTTCCCAACTTCAGTTGAACCATCAGAAGAGCTTTTCTCTCCTTTTTATGGTCATTTTTTGTTGTTTTGTACAAGCTATATCACTTTTTCAGTGCCCGTTCACAAATTATTCCCATGGCACTTAGATTAGGTTTGCGAAGGGAGTAGAAGAAAGTATCTGAAGACATTTTACTCAATCGTCAGTCGAGTCTGTGATTTACGATGCAAGAATTGTGATGTCAACCGTAGCGCCTACAATGTTGTCCCCTGTGAAAATCTACTTTTCTTGTCTATCTCCACGTATCATGTGTGACGGTTCATCAAGATTGATGCACTCAGATGATTCATCATCATGCAAATCTCTCTTCTGCTCTATCATAGAGATACTGAAGCTAACTTTGGAACATTTTTATGACTGCCGCCCGTACAACTAGACCTGCTTGACGGACCATGGATATGCTTGTATATTTCTAATATCATTTCTTTAGTTATGCTGACTCTTTCCTAAATCTAAACTGCACATGTAGTTATGCACTTTAAATATCTGTGTCTCTTTCCTGCCTAATTGTAGGTGAAAAACATGCAGGGAAAATGCAATGACATTGAAGAAAGGATGATGCAAATCACAGATCACAATGAGGAATTGGCTGTTCAGGCAAGCAGGATTTTTATTACGACTTTACTGTTGTTCATTATTTTTGTGCTTCTTGTACATGTCAAGCCATCGGGGGCTCATGCAAAATGTCGAAGTCTGATGCACAGGTTTATGTTTGGGTATTTAGGAGGTTTGTGTCTTTCCTTTTGTTTTTCAAAGTGGTTTTTGCTCAGGAAGCGCTCCCATAGTTTACACCACAGGTGAAGAAATTTGCATTTTTGTTTCCTAAATTGATCAAAAGTTGTGTGCCGACGGTAGTTCCTGAAGGGGTAAATCAATTGGTCTTGTGAGAGCTTTATATTGTACAGTAAGATAAAGCAGTCGTGACTCTGTCACTAGTTTTAGGACATTAAATTGAGTGAGTTGGGCCCTAGAAAATCCCTGCATGTCCATTTCAATCCAATCCCAGAGGTAATAATCCTGCGCAGATTCGTGGCTGTTTCCGACATCTTTGGAAATGTGTAAATTTACGGAGAACATGTAATTGACTTCCGTGGAATAGGAGTGCTTCTGTCGTGTAAACATCTAGCTATTTGAAGCTTTTCAGCAGCTCTACATCTGACTCTCTGTATATTTATAGTGGTATTGTTGCTAGTGTAGGTGAAGGAAACACAATGTAGCATGTGCTGTCTATAAATAGAGACAACTGCCGACGCAATAATAGCCCTTACTGAAGGATGAGACTGACAGTACCCTGTCTTCTACAGGTGCGTGATAGAGAAAATTCTTGTGGGCAGCTAAAGGAAGAGCTTAACTCTTGTCTACAAAAGAACAGGGCTTTACTGGAAGAGGTAAGTGTTGTTGTGCTAATTGTTTCTTTGGTATTAATGGCCCTAGTCACACTGAAAATTTTGTGCCTGCTTTAGCTAAGTGATAACATTAGAAGTTAGCTTATTTGCGTTACATTGTATGAGTCCATTATAAGTACATTTAGAATGATCAACGATTAAATCATCGGCTCTTAGTCGGTCAAATCGATTGACAAAATTTTACTCAGAAAGTAGCAGCGTGAGCTAGGATACTAGCTAAATTCCGTTCCTCTTGGGGAGTACAAATCATAGTATGGACGTACTTGCTAATATCCGATGTTACTCTTAATATGTAATTGAGTTGTAGTTAAATTTCAGTTCATCCTCCAGTTGACAAGGACTATTCCATCAGTCTATGATATTTAGAACTTGCTAGAACGATGACGTCACATGACGCTTTCAATTCTTATCGAAAGCTGTTGATGTTGACAAATAGTGCCCGCCATAAATATTCATTTTGTTAAATATATTTGGCAGTAAAATTTACATGAATAACTAACTGTATTGATAGACCAATAACTGAAACAAATGAATAAACAAGCAAAGAGGTTTGTGATTGGATAAATGAAACACCAAAATAGCTGAAATAAACATATAAGATGAATACATAATAAATGGACTAATAGGAAAGAAATAGAGCATCAAATGAATAAACAAGTAAAATAAAGATACACTGACACAAACAAATAGACTGGTCACTAAAATCACAAAATACGTGAATAAATAGCATTTGAACAGATAAAATAATGCAATGAATGCATGAACAGGGAACAAATCAATATAAGTAAAAAGAGAAGGAAAGTTTGGTACCTCGAAGTGTTCGGTTTATATCATTCCATTTCAAACTGAACCCTCTTTTACAGAATGTTTTGTAAGGCTGATAATCAGCACATTTACTACAGCGACGGGTGATATATCGTCTATCAGGAACTGAAGGGTAACGCCACAGATGTATCAACGAATCTCTCTCTTTTTTTCTCATTCTACAGATTGCTTCTAAAGACGCTGAAGTTAGAGTTGCTAAGGCAGATCTGCAAGCAGCGGACAAGAAAGCGTCTCAGCAAGCTGGCGATGTATGTTGTTTATAATTTGATTGTAACCATGGTTACGAACAATATTTTTTTGACTTTTACATTAAATCAAACTAATAGGAAGTAATGATCTCAAATAGAATGGGTTCCACCAAATCATTGTGAAATATTTTAAGCTTTGAAGAACACTACACCTTAAAGCATGTTACTGGGATCTATTGAAGTTGCACCTTACATTTTTCTTGCGCAGTGGGTTTGTTGTTTCTGAATCCAGCTCATTCTGTAATCACATTGAAAAAATTACTCGTTGTTTAGGCTCCAAATCAGACTTGAACCCCCGTGGCAGACACTAATTTTATCAGATTTAGCTTGGAGATGTTTACCTGACAGGACCTTTGAATTTTTTTTATAGGCGAGGGTCACCTATGGGTACTTGGGGCAATCACCTATAAGACTGTGCAACCTCACTTTCTGACTTGTTTTATATTGGTCGATACTTTACTTTGTATTGCTTGGCATTTGATTTGAAGGGTGATCATAATGGTTGCTTGCATAAATCGTTTCTATTTTCCTTTGTTTTCATGTTTAGATCACACGGTTGGAAGAACTATTGCAACAATCACAGAGGGAAATGACTGAAATAAGAGAACAGGGGAAGACAGCGAGAGCAACGGTAAGATAAACGCAACAACACGGCTTTTTAGGCTCCCCTTATTTTCACAACCTAGCATCACCATCAAATATCACGAGTAGACTAACAGCGAAGATGTCATGTTTCTTGAAATTGATTATTTACTCACATTTTATTTACTATAACAGCATTGATGTCCATCTGTTGCTAGGTTCAATAACATCAAACATTTTAGATCTTATTGAAACCAATCTCGTTTGATGAGTAATAAGAAAAGCTTCAGAATTAAAAAACGGGGAGGAAAGATGTCTTATATAACCTTATTTAAGTTTATCTTGAAATTTATGCAGTATTGTCGAATTCAAGATAGTTACCCAAGGGATAGGGACAGTTAACAAGCAGTTTAAATAATTTGCACGTTTCAAAAGTGCAGGAGTTGGCAAATACATTTCATTGGATGGCACATTTGTCAGTCATGTCTCATGGCCTCGTAAACGACATGCAGTGTTATGCCTTCTTAGTAGCAGATACTTTTGAAGTAGATGTAACATCTTCAGAATTGCAGAACATTGTGTCATTGTACGTTCGATCCTTAATGCACGTCTGGGTCATTCCGTCCCATTCTAGTAATCATAATCAATCTTATAATCTGGTCTATCACATGTAGGATGAGGATGCTCACTCTTCTTATTTTCATTTGAATAGAACACCTTAGCACTTTCATTGCCATATCTTGTGCGCTTGTGTAAAGTAGCAAAAGACTTAGATTAGTAGTAATTTACTGCTATTTTGAATATAGCACATCCAATGGAGTTCCGCGTTTCTACAATAACTTGACGTTTTGATACAAAGACGAAGAGTAAGTAATTTAAAGTCTGCTGGTCTCAAGAAAGGCATTTCCAGACTCCGCATCACCTTAATAAGATGATTTGTCTCTTCTAAATCCATAAAGAGGACGATGTATAATCTTGTGCAACTGTTTTATCACCTTGTTTACTTACTAATGTTTCCTTAAGCTCGTTTTGTAGATCAGGTATGGTGTGTAAACTTCGTTAGTGCCAACCGCCCTGAGCAAATTACAATGAACAAGCCCAAGAAAACCTAAGTTACCTATGGTAAATCTCCCATAGATCAATCAATTTGATGTTGTAATTGGTCACTCTTTCCCTTCCCTGTGTCTGTCAGTTTCTTCTTATCAGTATAGTCCAGTAAGTAAAGAATACTTCCTTTGCCTTAGTGTGATCCTTGATCGTGGATTAATTCTTCAAATTGTAACTGCGAGTAAATTTGTCATTGAAACAAATATATCAGTTATAGTTTAGTAAATTTTCCGTTTTAAGAGGTGGGTCACCATTCGACAGGAAGCTTAAATTGAACAAGCTTTACTCCCCATCCCTTTTTGCTCTGTGAAAGCCATTAAAACGTCAGGGAGTCATTGTCAAGCAATTTTATTCAATACATATTTGGCTAACCTGATCCCATCATCCGATCTAGACTTCTAATTACCAGGCCCCATTCAACAAAGTTGTTTCAGAAACTATGTGTCATGAGCGACATTGTCCTCAATGATGCTGTAGCTCAGAGTCTGCGTCTGAATCCAATTTGATCATGAACCCATTCACTGCTTTTCTTTTTAATTCCAAATATCTTTGTAGGCAGAGGCACAAGCTGGGCTCACATTCTTCGACATTCTTCTTGTAAGCATTCACCCAATACACTAAAATTTACGTTGCAGCGGAAAATACTAAGGAGTAAACGACAGTCTTCACTTTTGTCACTGATATTGTCCTGTCTTTTCAAAGTATCAGTGAGTGACCACAACGCATTTCAAATGATAGATCTTATTCTTGTAACAGCTCATGCAACCCCTTTAACGAAATTTTGTTTTAAAATTTGAGAGAGGTATGTCATATTGATAAGTTGTTATCACGTTTTTTAGCCCGTGTTGGTGCGAATATTAATGAAATCGGTTTTCTTCGTTTATTGAATACACAATCATAGGTCAATGGTCAGGAACAGACTATACAAGGCCTGCGAGTTCAAATTGCTAGCGTCCAAGGCAACTTAAAGGAGTGCATGGAGCAGGTATTAATTAAATTGAAAACTTTAAATGAAATTTTTTTGACATAAAGTCCATTTTTTCCCATTAAGTTCTTTAAATATTCGTTAATCTTTAAACATTCCTTGTGACCCATGCGATCTGAATTCGTCTTTATTCATATTTATGTCTGAGATTTCTTATCGCTTTACAAGTTTTGGGAAGGTACTAGAGAATAAGAAGATGTACCAACAACTGAATTCGAAACGCCACGAATGAGTGAGTCATGTGTCAGAATCCTGTGTCTGCTATATTTTCTATTCATTAATTAGGAGAAGCCGGGGTAAGTTAAGCAGTGCTACAGATGGTCATCCCTTCGTTGTGACGCAATCGATTAAGACGATCTGCATGAAAGCAGATTGCCATTGTGTTCATTTGAGTGAATGACTCAGGGGCAATTGACTTGCAATAAATCAGCAGAAATACGATTTAGTGGTCTAAAATCGAATTCTCATGAAACTGGTAGATACTCGTATATGTATTTTGTAGTGCTTCTTTTGTACTTTTTTTGATTTGATTCGCTATGATTACTTTGGTAATTTAATTCTGGCAATAAATTTTATTTCATTTTATTCGCTGAACGTGGGAATAACCTTCTTGTCAAGTTACCAAGAGTGGAGTACGTTTATTGGCCAGAAATAGGGTACGCTTTCTTTGTAGTGAATCGTGCCGCGGATTTTGAGAGGGAATGCACAGTGGGCAACTGCCTTGGTAGGCGTAATGAAGGGCGCTACCGAGCTACCGATAAAGGTCCTAAATTCATAGCCGATGAGTTTAAAGTTGATGGGAGGATTTCAAAGTGTCTTATATGCAAAAGCAGAGGCGAGATTATGAACAAGTGCAGTTGGGATAAAAAAAATTATATCCCCTGAAGGATTTTACCGATTTCATATATGATTCAGGTTGCTATCCAATTACTTGAACTAGGATCCGAGTTTGCCACAAGCAGCAGGATCCGCATGTCGAAAAACTTGGAGCGAGATACCAGGGTTAGTGAAGACTGGTTTAGAGAATTTAGAAAGCGGTGCAATGTTACAATCCTAGCTACAGGAGCAACATCTCTCTCATGTTCCACAACTTTTTACAGAATATAGGAGAGTTATGAATAAATATTGGTATACGATATTTACATTTAAGACTAGAAAGGCTGCACAGCAGTTCAGATCCAGGGAATGTAGTTACATTACGTTAAAAGATGTAAGTGGAATCACAGTTGAGTGTGCAGTGAGTGCCACTGGAAACATCATTCCTCTCATGGTTGCTTTTCCCAGGTCAAATTTCAATCACAGTTTCTGGCTCGTAGAGAGCCTGGTCAATTTGTGCAGCTGTAACATCTGGACTTATGAGCTAATAAATGTTTGCCGAGTCATGGAACATTTCATTCAACGTACGAGATGTTCAAAGGACCAAACAGTGCTATTAATTGTGGACATTGCTGAGACCCATATTTCGTTAAATGTTGTAAAAAGAAGAAAAGATGCAGGCCCAGTCCTCCTAGGACGCACAGTTATGTTTTGACGATTACTAAATTTATAAATAAAGCTCAAGTAAATGCACTCACAGCCAGGAACATCACGGCTGGGTTCAGTGAAGGAAAGATACAGCCATCCAACCCTTAAGTTTTCGCACCTTGGTTTTGTAGAAACTACCGTAACTAATAGATCTGCACCTGCATCGATCGAAGAACAGTTTACACCTACAGACCAGAGACAACACTTAAGCCTAAAGTAGGGCAGAACCATTCCTACAACAGCAATGTAACCATGGAACGATTGCAAGAAAGCACCCAGAGCCAAAATGTCAGCAGCATTTATCATTGTCCGTTGGGCATTGCTCAGTATCAACCCCATCTCCTTTCCCTATTAATAAGGCACTCATGCTGTAGATGAAGTGGAGTTTGAAAGAGATTTTGTTTTGTTTGCAAAGATTCTGATACCATAGATAGATCGTTATTTATTATTCAAATCAATTATTGCCAGCACCCAAATACCAGAGCGGAAGTAGCAGAAGACCACCTGGATTTGTATTTTCATTCAACGTTGAGGAATATAAGTTGGCCTACTAAGGATTGGTAGATTGGCTGTCAATGATCTCCATGCAGACATGACATTATATCTACTTTTAGATTTTTGATATTCGAAGAGTTAACGCATACTAGATGATCTTGTGATGTCATGGTTTTTCACACATTTTCTTATCACATTCATCATATATGCCTGGCGTAATTTGAACGAGTCATTTGTTACCAAGAAGGCATTTTGTGAATCTTGTATTATTAGTCAAATAAAAATGTAAACCGTCAATCTGTACCATCGGAATGATTAACTTGTCCCACCCATGGCATATATGGACAGCGATTAAAGTCAACCTTTGTTTGTCATTAACCATGTAAGATCTCCATAGTAACGCAATTTTGGTATTCAAGATGTGAATTCTTGTTACCAATTCAGTCATAATGATGTGATCTTTATGCTGAAGAGGATTATCGGAGTTGCAACCGTTTGGACGCAATAGTATTCACCTTAGTCTACCTCTTATAACTTCACTCTTCACATTACTTGTTCTCTATAATAAATGTGGAAACTAGAGACTCTTTCAGTTAGGACTGGGACATGGAATAACTTTTTCGACAATTACAATTGCCTCGCAGGTACAGATTAGGGGAGAATTGGTAAATTTTTATTTAAATTTCTGCAGAGGTTAGCTCGAATCGCAAGGAACACTCAAAAGTAAGAGAAATTTTGCATTAAATCGCAATTGGAAGATCTGGGATAACTGTTTTATGAGTTGTTCTTTGTCTCAATTTTATGCACGTATCTCCAAACCCATTTGCAACAATACATTACCTGTAGAATAAGCATTCGTTAATTCATTTGCACCTTATCTCATGTACGGGGCATAGCCAGGATCTTGGTTTTGGAGAGGATATTTCTATATTTTGGGGGGGAAATTTGACTAGCAAAATTGTGAGAGCGACATTTCATCTTTGCATGTCGATATTGGGAGTAGAGCAACCAACCAATGTTTTGGAGACGCAGTTTCCTCGAGGTACCTGCCCGTCTCATGTCAGTAGAATTTTGTATCTTTTTGAAGTACGGGACTGAAATATGTCTGGGCTAACAGCATGCCCTTTGTCTTATCAGTTGCACTATTCATAAAGAGCTTCTGTTTACTTTATTTTCAGTTGACGACAAAATCGAAGCAACTGGCTGCGTTGAAGTCTGAACTGTCAACAACGAAGCAAAGCAAGGTAGCTGCCGAGGAACAGGTATGATGGCTACCTTTATCTTTTAAAAAAGTTTATATTTTGAGGTGCACCGGTGGTTCTTAGCCATTTATTAGCGACTCTTTATTTTTGGAATGTTAAAATTCAACCACTCTTACTGTCGAGGGAACTAAAGTCCTTCCGTGGGAGTTTCCTAACGGGTGCCTCATTTCTTACTTTTATCACTTAATTTAGGCCCATTTCTTGATGTAGTTTCGAAAGCTTATACTGTGTGACAGAAGTAACGGACACCTCTCCATATTTATGTCCCGTCACTTATTTGGTTAGGAGAACTATGTTATGAAGTCTGTTGTAGCCGTGACTGAGAAGCATTATCTAAGTGAATACTGGGAAAGCAGTAAAGAGGATGGACTCTATACAGAGCAAAGTCAGCTTGAAAGATCTTTAGAAGTTTGGGAATTTGAGGAAAATCTAGTGTTAAGAATGATTTTAGCATTTTTCAGTTGTTTCAGAAATTTAATAAGATCAACATCTACTGAGGTATGCAGTAAGGAATATCATGTATGATTTTGTAGTAAATGCTGTTGGTGCATATTGCAGACTGTCATCATTTGAGTTTAAAAGAATGGGGTTATGACGTGGAGGTGACACCGTTCAAGTCTATACAATATTCTTACTTTCGTTTTCTTCTGAAATTTTGAGTGAATAATAAGACTTAAAGATTATATTCGTGAAAGACGGGCCCTGAAGCAAGCATAGTAAAAGATTTTTGTACTCTGCTATGTAAGATTACAGTGACCCATGTAAGCTCCAGTTATAATTGTAATCCGCGCTGTGGAAACAAAATCAGCCGGTTCCTTCATATACGGCCACACATGAGTCCCAGCCTTAGAATTATAAGAGGAGTACATTTATGGTATATTCCCACCCATGTTAGAGATTAGTGCGAGTTCCCTTTGTCAGCGGCCATACGTTGTACACCGTTACTACAGAGGTGTCAAGGACAATAGGTCCAGCTAGCTTACCAGAACGGATTTTGCTGCCTGAGCTAACTCGATTCATTTGAGAGCACTTTTGATAATATCTGTATCTGTCTTAGGTTGATAGCCTGCGAGATAAAACAAAGAAATTAAAAGTTGAGCTGAGAAAAGCGCAAGACAAGACAAAGGCAGCAAATTTAGAGGTATGCCAAATGAAGTCGTTTGTTTAATGGTGTTTTATATGCCGTGAAACCTAATAGTTTCCACTCCGTCGGTTGTGGGCATTAAGTGATCATGGGTACGGCTGTCATCGCTTGATGTCCCAAATGAGACAAACAACAATCTTGGGTCTGAAGAACTGTAAAATATGTAAGTGCCATGTCTCAAATTATTATTTGATGTTTGCTTGTAGTTACTGGGTAAGGGTGGTGAATGCACTCACTTTTTGTACCAGAAAAGACCTGGGCCCCGCTGTCTATGTTGTAGTGCGGCAGGAAATTTGCATTTGTGGTACTAGGAATTTAATCTATTTATGGAACAATTACAGCAAAGTTAAATTGAGCTACCAGAAACATTGCATGCAAAAATGAAAAGCAGAAGATTAGCTATCTTCAGCCAGTATTCATTTCAACTCACCTTTAGCTGATCCAATATACATTGTAATTAAAACTACGGGAATCGATTACATGAATACTACGGACCGTAAGATCTGCATCATGAGAACTTCATAGATATTGAGACGTACTTTTAATCTGCTAAAAACATATTGTGTAACCTCTAAAGCCAATATTTGAGGAAACTTTGACATCAGTCTGAACTCGAGCCGCGATAGAAAAGAATAAATCTACATATTGTTCCGGAATCTAAATACAGAAACGCTGCCGCTATTTTTTTTGTAACTCTCCGAAGTAATTAGAACGTTGCTTTATTAGTAACTTAGTATGTAATGATTCAAAGGAAAAGAATTGTTTTTTTGTGACCTTCTGGGTTAAAACAGGTTACACGAATGTCACGAACATAAGGTTGTATGAGCCAACTCCTGATTGTAATAACAGCTTACATATTTTTGAAGTAGATTTTCAGTGCATTTAACGTGCATCTAGAACTTAGTGATATTACCCCCCGACTCTTTTCATTTATCTGTAATATTTTTTTTCTAAGAGTCTTAAAGTAACAAATGAGCATCAGATGTTGAAAGGGGGTAACTATTTAATTGCCGAAAAAAGTGTCGATATTCGCTTTTGTCATCGTGTAGTGTATCAAAATGTGCCCTACAATTAACGTAAAAATGACGAATATTTGACGATTGGATTTCAACTCTCACAAGCTTTCAGAACGATAATATATTAGACAGTTCGTTACTTTTTCTGCAAACGGTAGTAAGTAGTTTACAATTAAAAAGAACGTCGACTGTAAATACGCGTCTTTGAATTATCTTTGTTTTATTGCTTCAACGAGTAGATGTAAGGATACTGAAACACTCTAAACATATTGTTTGCGCTAACATGAGCTGATGTCTCAATACGGGATTTCCGCCGTACGTACTGCAAGTCAAATATAGTGTGAAGCAGGGAGAGGTAAACAAATTGTCATCGTTATTCTGTTGCCTGTTTGGTAACCACCCTTTGAACGGTTCTAACAAAATATGATGATGTTGCTGACAATTTTAGCAATTTTGCAACCAGCGCCAGCTAATCTTGACGAGAGAGTAATTTGACGCCGTCCCTTGATGTATGCCTTTAGTGAAAGGGCTTTATTCGTATTAACTGCCCATCAAACCTAGAAGTGAGTGACTACCGAACCTCTTATTCTTTTCTTACTTTCATAGATTGCAAATGCTACAAGCAGTGTTACGGAATTGAAAGATAAGTTATTACATGCGCAAGAAAAGCAAAAGAAAGGTAGTGCGGAGTTGGGTAAAAGAGATAATCAGATAGTTTCTTTGAAAGTTGAAGCTGCATCATGTCGCGAGCAACTTCAGTTCAGAGAAGAAGAGGTAACCAAGTGTTCTTGTTACAGTATGTAAATTCAGATATCTGTTCTGAAAAGCTATGAGGCGTTGTCCTTGAAGGCGAGTAGGTCAACATTCGGTGAAAATATGCTACAAACCGTTTCATTGCCTGCATGTTCGCCCCCACCCCCTCCTTTTCAAGGAATATCCGTAATAAGTACAAATTGGTGAACCTGGATTATAATTCAAGAGATGTCAAGTGATGTAAGTAGGAAGATATAAGTAGTTACATGCACATTAGGTTATTTACCAGACGCTTTATCGCGAAATCATTCCTCCCTAGGTTACAGAAGACACGTTGCTGATGCTTTGACTCCATCGACGTATTCTGACTAATGCTGATCCTTGATATCGAAACTACGAATATATATTCTGATGTTGGGATATTAAAGTTGTTACTGAGCTTCACTGTGTGTTTGAGTGAGAATCGAGACAAGTAGAAAACTGATTGGGAGGAGAAAACGATTGTTGTAAAAATCTGAGCAAGAAAATTGTGACGATATGGCTATTTACAGGATGAGGGAGCTGTTACTGCCAAAATGTTGTACAGTAGTAATTTTCCATTGAAGAGACGTCCGAAACGTCAGAAGACGAAAGAGGGCATTTGGATGTGCTGATCGATACGCAGAAAACGCTTATACACAAACAGAAGGCAGAGACCAAAGAAAGCGAGTGAAAACTGCTCGAGCCATTATACAAGTTAGTTGGTGGTTGCCGGACAGCGAGGTTGTTTGCTGTTTGAAGGGGAACAGAAAGTAGGGGTCTTTCCTACTAGGACAAAGTCAGTATAGCCACTGTTTGACTCCATCTCATTTGATCTTAAACCTTAAAAGTCCGGTACATAGTCGAGGTCTTTTTACGCGCTTTTCTATCAAGACAAAGTGAAAGAGCAGTAGTCGAATTCTATCTTGTTGGATCATGAAGCCCGGTGCAAAGTCGGGTCCTCGCCCCTTGGATTACGGGGGGTAAAACCTTTATCTTGAATAGATCGCGATGCCTTGAGATTTCATGGTTGTATAATTCTTTAGCGATTCAGACCACTTTGGGTTGACGATTAGCAGTTATGCTGAATTATGTGTAAAATGTAAGACGGAAGAGTGAAGATAGAAAAAAGTGGTGTTATATTTCCGAAGAGGATTGAGCTGAAAGTTCTTTAATTTTTTATTTCAAAACTCAAGGATTATGATATTACACAGAGTTATGTACAATGCAGTTACCCTCACTCCTCCATTATGAAAGGAAAGCGTCCGTTCCTCTTACCGTTTAATCCAAAATGCAGGTTCAAAAACTTACAAACGCTATGCATCGATAGCTATCTGTTCTCTCTCCCAATCCCACGTAACACCCCAACTTTACCTAAAGAACATTTCAAATGCAAAACACGTTTCATGCACTGGTTACGCTAGTATCATATATATATATATATATATATAGCCTCTAGGCATTTTATAGTATTTATATATAATTTTAATGTCATTTTAACACAGTTTTAG
>JAAAKL020006711.1:0-17696 GCA_010016065.2 Carybdea cf. marsupialis auct. non (Linnaeus, 1758) | reverse complement strand
AATCATGATCTATTGAGATGCTCAATCTAGTTATCTTCTGTCATACAAGTGGAAAGTAAAGTTGATCAATACACCTGCAGATTAAACTACCCTTTTCTCAAGGTTTCCTCTAAATGGGCGTGGTCTAGAAGACAATGCCAATTGCCACACCCATGCTCGGTCATTCACCCGCTTCCGAGCCACTGTCAGATTTTAGGCTAGATCCGCCCCTGCATTATCAACAAAATAGGTTACATCGAATCTACAAAATCGATATCAGAAGACCGTAATTGTAATTAGATGTCTATCCTCAAGACACATAAGTACTGGTGTACTACAAGGAAGTGTGCTTGGGCCTTTACTATTCCTTGTATTTGTTAATGACCTTGCCGATTGCTTAAACAATTTTTAGGTTTCACTTTTTGCTGATCATACGGCCATATCATCATCATCACCTCTCAAGTTTAAGTAAATGGCTTCATTACTTTGAAAAATCAAATAAATGGTCGTTGGTGGGTCACCAACGTCTAAAGAACTTTAGATCCGTGGATTCGGTAGTAAATGGACATCAGTAGAGAACTTTATCAATTTTAAAAATCTTCGAGTAGTTTGTAATAAAAGTTTAAGTTGGAAAATCACATTAATTCCGTTCAATCAAAACATCCAAATGCTTAGGAATACTTAAATGCTTTAAGCACTTATTACCCATCAAATCTAGACAGACTTCATTCAACACTTGATCCTTAATATAGGCCTACTAGGATATGGGGACATTGTATGGGGGGACAGGTCTAATGAATAGGCTACAGATGAAGCAAAAAAATGCAGCAAAGATTACTTCAAATTTGCCAGCAAGGTCCCAAGCCCGACACCTTTAGAAGTTTTAGCATGAAGACCACTTAAAATTAGAAAGCAGCTCCATCGCTGTTGTTTTGTACTTAATGCACTAAACAGCCTTATAGGATTTGCTTTAATCATCCACAGTCTAGTAAACTACACACTACAATACTAGAAGCAGTTTCTTACGGCTATTGACCAAATGTAAAACGAGCTGTGGACCACCGATGTCAAGTAACATGTTTAGTAAGAAATGAAGTTCCATTCCAGTTAATATCAAACCAGCTGAAAAATGTACCACTTCTAAGCAGCTTTACTTTAATGAAACGTGAATTACTCTATGTGAACTGCTTTATGGTGTATCCGACAATTGGTGTACCATACTACCTTTATTAATATCCCCTATTATAGTTTTAGTTTATAGCAGTGTTGTAAAAGTACTATCTACACTTATAGCTCGCATTCGTTATTTAATAACTTTGCAATAAACATAAAAATAAACATCACCACCAGCGATGAGGCAACAACTTAAAATATCATGATAATAAAGAAAAACTACGCGTTGGCTTGATCTAACTTTTTTTAACTCCGTTAAAGTGCTGATAAAATTCCTTTTCCTTTTGTTTTTAATTCACTCATTTCACAGGTCCCTTATAAACTTTGTTCTGCAAGAGGATACACTAATCACTTATGGAGAGATGGAAGAAATGTTTATGCACATATGATTTTGCAGTTATCTCTTGAGATATTCTACGACACAACTCCAGCGGTGGATACACTTTATCCAATATTTTACTGCATAAGTAGGACTGTAAATACATATTGCCTGTCTCTCTGAAGCCTGAATATTTTAATGCGATGCTACAAACTCCAACGATAACAGTACCAGCACGAACACTGAAGGTAGTAAGAGACATAGATGGAATACAAAATGTACCTAAAGTTTCATACCCCTTTCGAGATTTGCGTGTTTCGACGTTTGAGTGATGCAGACCCGTAATTAACAATACAGATTTGGAGACAAGATTTAATTTTAGGGCGACATCCGGGTATTTTTATTAAACTAAAATAAATTTTGAACAGTGTGGAGACCAGAAAATTTGGAGAAATGACCATACCAAATGACTTCTTTTTAGCCATATTTACATTTAGGCTTGATCTCATATTTTGCCGTTGTATCTTCTCTGATGTCCTTCGGCATAAGTGTTTTACCTCTCTTCATTTCACCATCTGATTTATACACGCATCAGTTTTAATAGATCTAGTAACATCGTGTTACTAGCCTGTTCCCGTATTATAAGCTGCATATACCGTATTAAAGATGCAGAATCTTGTAGAGAACTTAGTTTCACATGTCGCTGCTGAAGATTCAGTTGTTAGGTAAGCCTTCAGATAACAGTGCAAAATCAAAAAAAGCTAGTACATAGCTGGGAAACCACATGAGAAAGGAGTCAAGTGTGTCTCTACACATCTTGTTCTAATAGTTTGCTGGTGGTACAAAACAATAAAACTGCACGAAACAGCAAAAATATTTCAGTACTGAAAAGCTTTTTTCATCTGAGACGAAAACGGAAGAAATCAATCAAACTTATAGTAAACTGTGTTTTAAAAGTAGCCAATCAGAAGTCTGACTGCTAGATTGGTGTTGTTTTGACCAATCAGTGTCTGTGGTTAGACGAAAAGGCCCAATGAAAAGACACATCCTTTTTATCTGCAAAGCAACGGTTTTGTTGCTTTGATATGGACGGATTCGAGAACGGCTAGGTGAAAAGCTGACTAAGGCGAAAGCAGTCATCCGTATACAATTCTGCACAGTGTGGGTTTTTAAGCAAGTGCTGCACTATGGCAGAGTCACATTGCTTAATAAAGCTTTCGGCTTTAGAAACCCGAGGTGGCTGATTCCTTGTAGGAGCTGATGCTTGGCGAATATAGTATGGAATATGCTGCTTGATTCTATCTACTAACCTCAAAGTCGTGCGTTCGACATAGCCAGCCTCGCACTGGCAAGAAAATGAATAGACAACGGTGCTGCAATTTGTACACGAAACAATTGACCAGTTAACATGCTATGTCACAATCATTTATTCACTCACTTATTCGTGTTCCCAGCATTTTCAACTAGAGTGTAAGGTGCTTTTATAACAGGTACAGAAAAAGATCTTGTCCTCTGATGGAAGCAAACAAAGCACACACAAAGAAGTAAAGAGGTATTAGAAAGGCTTTACTGCATTAATTAACTCAAATTACAGAACTCATTCAGATGCGAGATATTAACCAGAAACTATAACTGCTCTGGTTATTTTTCCTTCTGTTAAAAAGTGAGCAATTCCACAATTGAGACTTTGACACCCAGACGTACTCTTGTGATGGGAATTGTCATCGCAATAAAGTAATGGGAGAAGTAACGATTTTCCAGAAATGCCCCTTCTCATTCTTTCCCTTCTTCATCCATGTTAAACATGCTAGCAATAATAGATCCATCTTCAGAAATACGGTATATCGGCACAAAGTTCTGCTAAGATTCTCCAATTGCCAGCTCTTCCTTTCTTATAATGTCAGTAAATTCCAGAGAGACAACATGGCTCTCTTAATAACACGTCTTGCTAAAATTTTCGATGGTATGTTGCACTATAAGGACGATATTTAAATTCCACACATCAGTGTTTACGGTTAATCAGCTTTTGATCTGGACACAACTGAACCTAAAATATTGCCCAGATTCCCGTTTGTCCCTGGACTGTCACCCGCTGATAGCTGCGATGCCCTTGCCTGTATTTTTACTCGACTTCATTGGATCTTAATTGTTTTTTGTTGGCTTACTCGATTTCGAGCGTAGGCTATTGCCCAGCCAGAATGTCCTGGGAAGAGAGAGCATTTACAGGAGTGGTCTCCCGTTGCCTTTCCCAACCGATAGTCTTCACATCGGGCAAGGCGGGATTCGAACCAATAACCTCTGGCATGTGAGTCCCATTCCTCACCACTAGACCACGTGGCCCTAAATTCTTAATTGTACCTTTAGGAAAATATGTGATTGAAGCCTATCATAAACTTTGCACATCGATAGGTCGAATGCCCCATATACGTAGCTTTATTTACACTTCTTTAGCCTTACTCTTTTTAACCGACGGTTTTCGGCCCTCTCACTTTAGTCTCTGTCAATAAGGCAACCTCGAGTCTTCGTCTGTCGTGTTGGCTATTATTGATATTGAGAGGGAAATCAATTTGATGACACAACTTCACCCAATGTAGTCCACAAACTCTAATAAGTGCAAAGTCACTGTCAAGGTTCAAGGATCTGTGATTGAGAATCCTTAATGCTATATAATCTTGCAGCCACACCATGAAATGAAGCCTATGACCTTCCTTGCTGCAACTCCTGCGTTCTGCAACTAAAATAGAGGAGGTCAAGTGTGAGGTCTCCCTTCGAAGGATGGAAGTACTTAAGGCTATTTGTTGTGAGTTCAAACAAGGTGAGAAGTAGGGCTAGACAACTCGTAGGGGAAGAATTGCACCTCCCTCCTACACCTACATGATTATTACAGCTAGTGAGAGAATTTTAAGATTTCATTATATTTTTTATTGATTTCATACCAATGTGAAGACAAGAAAATGAAATGGTTGGTTTCGTATTTTGCTTTTATGCCTGTTTGAATAGGCAAGGGCGCCATGCAAACTAAGTGTTGTAGTATCCATGCCTAGCTTTATAACATTACCAGCTACTACATGGTCATCGAGTTACCCTCCCTTAATGCAAGGAAATAAACGGAGCAGTTGGGACCAACAGTAGCAGGGTTACGCCACATGTTCAAAGTAACAGTCGAGTCTTACTCAAAGCAAGTTAAAAAGTGCAAGATAATGCGAAGAAAGCAATGTGACATATACTTTAACACTAAATATTATCATAGCTCATACATATACATATTTTTTTAGTACAAAAAGTGCTGTTTAGTTCTCTATGGTCTGTTGAGCTGCTTGTTCGGAAAGAAAAAAGTTGTCGGGAATACAATTAACGGATACAAAATATAAGTAAACTTTAGCATGTATTTCATCATCTATATCTTATTTTTGGAGGAGAAAATGTCTTGTAATAAAGGAAGTGCATAAATTATTACTATTTAGTAATATGAAATGTAAAGTAGAATAAAATGAAATTTACAAGTATTGTACCACAGCTCCTACTTAACAACTCTGTTTTTGGGGTCTTAAAAATTGTTTTTAAAGGACACTTGTTCTTTTACATTCAGAGGAGAGCTTATACTGCCTCCTTTAATACTCTTAAAACGTAAATAACAAATATGATTATAATACTTAGGTCATGTGCTTAGATCAGTTATTATTAGCAGATAGGTCGAATAGGAGCTGCAGGTTACGTGTACCTATTTACAAAGATATGATCAAACAATTTGATTCAGATGCTGTTAGTAAAATTTTCATACATGATAAGCATGTATCAGCAAAAGAGGTAAGAAAATGTTTTTATTCTGGAGGGGAGAGTTTTTAATATGTATTCCATTATATGTGAGTTGAACGTCATCAAGTGTCTTCGCTCCTTTAAATATGGGTATTGCACGTAAACTGGAAACATTTGCATTGAATTGTGCTCTGGTTTATAAAAGAGTCTGAAAAGCAAAAGTAGAAAAGGGGGCCCTGCCTTTGCTTGTTTATTAAGGAGAAGCTCCTATTTTAGCATTTGCTAGTTGCATCTTTATTGATATCCATAACTGCGTATGTTTCATGCGCTTCTTCCAATCTGTTTCTACTATGAGTGTTACTGTGAGACACAAGAGACTGGTAAGCATTATTTGAATCATTCTGTCTGTAAGGTTCTGCGTGGAAGGCTTCATTTTGTATTCCAAGTTTAACAGCATCCAGGTCTTCATAAATCCCTCCATGGGCTCCTTCTTGATCATCACTACATGCTCCCTTGCTTCCACTCTTCAGAGAGGGTGCATTAACTCCTTCCGCTCGATTTCGTAACGAAACGTACGAGTTCTCAACAACACTTTCGTATGTTGGGGGTAAAGGTAAAGGCATAGAAGCACGCTTCTCCTTTATTGTATAAGCCGGGGGTGGATCTTGTGTAATGACTGCAACTGGAGGTCCTTCTGTCTCTTGAGTGACGGGTACATCAGATTGATCCTTGGTGTTCCTTCTCCTTCTATAACAGACAAAAGAAAGAACGTCACCTATGGTATTTTATTGTTTCCACTACTAAGAACTGCATTCATCCATTACTCAATCTTTGACATTTGAAATAAAAATTATGTTCTTATGAGTCTTGAATTTTAATGGCAGTGATTTTATGTCAGACTAATTAAAATGCAACTTATACATAACTTTTAATCTCATAAATATATAACGATGATTGTATTGACAGTTAAAAGTTTGAGTTTGTTAGTGGTCAAATAATGAACTACATGAAGCTACAAATAAATTTGGAGAGCCTAAACTCTAAATTTGCAGACCTAAACGAGGGCTTACTTAAGCTTAGAGAGAGAAATCGTTAGAATAAATCTAGTGTAGGCATATTTTAACGAGTATATTACTTCTGAAGGGGCTTAGCAGACCTTTACTAACAGTTTACTATCGACTTTATTTTTGCAATTGTAAGTTATGTTCATTTGAACAAAGTTTAAGCTGAATCAAAGTGAGGCTCAAAAGCTAGACATGGATTAAGTAATCAATTATATTTTCCTGAAACTCGTAGAGGCTGGTAGACAAAGCTACTGCAGTAAGTACAAAACACGTTTTCTTTTATTATAACTATTAAACAAAGCAACTGCAAATGTACACAGGTACTGAAAAGTCATTGCTAGCAACAGCCCGACAGTGATTTAAAGCCAGGGTTTAATTTTGCTTGCTTGAAAGTCGAATTTGGCGAAATTTGGTCCAGAGCAGTAACTCGGTGAGGAACAGTTTGCACTTGCCAATGCTAAATGAAAGGTGTTGACAGCCACCAGTTTACAAGGCATGTATTTGGCTATTTTATTACAAAAGAACCGAACAAGTAGCATTGTTTGTTCATTTCTTTTGTTTTTAAATAGCCAATCAAGTTTGTCTTTTTGTAACTTTACGATCCTCCATCTCAGTACGAATTGATTCTGTTTATGTTACTTCATTACCTATATAGGTCGAGTGAAGAGAATCAGCGAAAAGCTTTTCCATCAGATATATCAGCCTTCCTTCACGCAATCTTTAAATATAAATATGCCTTTGACTGCCAGGATCCTGAAAACTTGAACACTGCAATTCGAGGCTGCAATTGCTTTCATTTTATCTGAAATTTAATTAAAATAAGCAGCGATACGAAGCAGCCACAATCTAAATTTTAAAATTTCTAGGGATAGTTTTTGAGAAGGGAGGATTCAAAATGATAAGTTTGGAAAGGTACTAGAGAGATGGTGCCAACAAGATTCCATATCGTCGTGCACTCGAAGCGTGCTCTCTACCACGTGAGCTACATGAACTACGCTGATTTTCTTCTCCAGTCTTCCTCTATGCAATTTTGAAGACCAAAGTCTCTTGGCAATGTGACCTGACCATGAAAGGCCTATTGAAAATTGCAAAGTGTTTATTGCTGCAGTGCGGCGGTAACGGGTTCGAATCCCGTAGTGACAAAATTTTCTGTTTTTCAAATCTCTTTTCAACGCATTACTTCCAGAAACAGATGTAAAGTAAGAGTTTAAGGGCCTTGACAATGTATTTATGAAACTGAATAGAGGAGAGAATAATCTGGAGCAGAAGCAGATGGGCTAACTGTTATCCTTTAAGGCTTATTTACACGCTACGATTTGTCTGGCCGATTTAGGGACGATTAAGTCACGTGACCAACCCGAGATTAGTCGTACGTGTAGGCCTCCACGACACGATCGACGATTTTGAGCACAGAACACTGTATAGGACTTTATCTTGTTTAAAAACAGTAAGAGAAGCGGAAAAGGAGACCTTACTTGAGAATGGGAAATAAGCAATCACCTGCATTCTGGCGGCTGCATTCATCTGGATGGTATTGTAGCCTTGCATAAGAAACTGCATAGTCCGTTCACTAGTTTGTTTGTCATCAAAAACGTCAACTATGCTAAAATTGCAATGAAACTCACGGCGTTATTCTTTGATACGCCTACAGAGTGTCCCTACAAGACTTTCCTAACAGTAATGTAGTTTCTGCTTTCCATCGCGACCCCAAGGCGTATATGTTAAAACTTTCAGACACTGCCACGACACCCAAAATCGGGAGTAAATCTGTTCAAATGTCACAGATTTTCTAAAAAATCGTCCTGAGGGATTCGTACTGAGATCAACAACCGTGAAATCAGGCTCCTGAAGAATGGACGTACGTCATACCAACTGTGAGTCGGCCGACAAAATCGTAGCGTGTAAATCAGCCTTTATGAGATTCTATTGATATAGTTACCTAAAACTTCGCAAACACAGAGTTTCCGAAGATTTGCTACAGCATCAAAAGGTACTGTCATAAAAAATGATTACCTAATCAGAATGAGAATTGCTACTATCATTATCAGGGCAATCACAGCACCAGCGCCTCCTCCTCCTATAACAGCCATTGATGAACCCTTCTTTGGTTTTTCTGTTGGTGAAGATGTGGTCTGCAATTCTACATCCGCTTGCAAATCGTTCTCAAGTATCACTTCCGTCTTTTCAAGGGCATCTGAAAGCATTGTTTGTGGAAGAAGTCTTGGTTCAGAATCATTGTTTAGACTTTCCGGTAGCTTGACTGTAAATTCGAACTCTTGGTAGCCGTTAACAAGTAACTTGGGTTTATCATTTATCACAATAATATCTTTCGGAGTAAATATCAAGGGCTTCCTGGCGTCAGTGGCTCTGATAAAAGATTTAAAGAAACGTGCTAGAGAGAATACAGACATGGAGTCTACAGTGACCTTTGCAAGTCATTCATGAAAGTACAGCTGCAACTGACATCGTAAATACACTTCCTATGAACCGTTAAAGGCTACTACTGAAATTGGCTATATTTGAAGATTACTGATTGCAAAGGGTCTCGACTCCAGAACGCCTTAGAATCACTTTACAAGAGTATTAATAGGATACAATGGTGCCAATACAATACAAAGAAATGATGGCCCAATTAAAATCATTTTGTTATCTAGTGATTGCTCTAAACATTGCGTTTTCCTCGCCACTGGTATTAAACGTCGTGTAACTTGTAAATTGCCGCCACGATCAGTGGTGATCATCTCATCTTTACATTTACATCTTTACATCAGGAAGTCGATCTACAATATGTCAGTCCATCAGTAAGTCCCATGATCGAAAAATAACTACGTCATTGCTCATGAACTGACAAGCCCTCTTTATCGTTAATAAAACTACGGCAATAGAGTACATAGTTTCATTAAAATCCTCACCTATTCTATACTTTATAAGCACTACGATTTTGTATTTATAGTCATTTATAAATCTATGTTACCTATGCGCGGACATTTCGGTTCTTCTATCATGCTTACACGTTATAGGAGGGCTTGTAATTCGTCACCCTAAAATATTGCAACAAAAGATACATTGTTATAATCTACAGGGCAGAGCATTGGGTAGCCCACTCCTAGTTGCTCATGCAGGAATCTTTAAGTGGGGGGCATGAGAAAAGTAGAATACCCGAGGTATTATTTTGTGGAATTAATTGAAGCACTGCTCCGGTAATTTTACTTTGTATGATACCTTTTTAGTCAAGTTTCTGTCAATATCCGATCTCGCCATTAAAACGTCATATTTTTCTCTTCAAATTAGGCAATCAAACTTTTTCATGATCCCATGAGGGCAAGACCACAAGGCCTCCCCCTAAATACGATATTGTCCACTCCCCAAGAGTCCCTGTTACTCATGATATTACATTTAAAATAATTGTAGGCTATCTTATAACTTACGCAGCTTCATATTTCTCTGAAAGACGCTACAGTAGAATCATCACCACTTCAGAGTGTAGAAACTCAAATCCATGCTAGAGAAAAGAATCAAACGTACCTTCTTTTCCTATGTGACGTGCTTCCGCAATCCCTGCTTTTACAGTACATTGTGAGTGCTCGTGCACAGGCAGACTTGAATTGACTGACGGATATAACCTTATTCAAGGGTAGGAAGGAAACGAATACATTAGTTGACCAAAACAATGATCTCTATTTATTTCTCAATTTTCATTCATGTGAACTAATAGCAAATTGATTAAGAGCCTCAATTTGGGAAGATATTCGCAACAATCAAAACGTCCACACTGTGTTCAAGATTGCGCCAACGTACAGACTTCAGAATTTTAAAGACTCGCTTTATGCTAATGTAAGTCTAAAAATCCTCCATTATACCAAACGTCAATGACTTTACTTCCAAGTGAGTTTATCGCGCCATTACCAAATCAGGTATGAAATAAGGGTGCCTTTCTGAACAGCTGAGAAGTACGATGAAGGATCTGAGAGGGCAAATTAAGTTTGGGCGAAAGAAGCGCAAATTGAACATAGACAACAGTTTTGATGGAAACAGCCATTAGCATTTGTAACCTGATTTTCATGTAATTTGTCCGCTTTTACTTCGTTTTCATGTTACTACTTCCCGTACATTATTGTGTCTTTATACAGTCCTCTGATTCATGAAACTAGTGACTTATCTCTGAATTATGTATTCTTATTCTCAGCAAATTTACTTCAGGAAGAAGGGCGTAAGCCCAGGAACAGTCTACGTCCACTGGTAGGATTGCGTGAGCACATGGTAGGAGGCTTGGGTTATTTTTAGAGCCAACTATATACCTGCGAAACTGTACGGTATTATTCTCCGTATAAAAAGGACGGCGAACGACAGTGATGCAGTCCCCAGCGGCCATATTACGCTAACAGCAACGTAGACCATGTTTGAAAGATGGTAAAGATAAATGGTTTTCCCTGCGCCTAATCAGGCATCCAGCATCCGCGGTACTTGGTAACATATGACTGAATATGCCAGTTCCGTATGCAAGCTTCGTCTCTGAGTAAGCGCTATGCAAGTTTCATCTCTGCGTAAGCGCTATGCAAGTTTCATCCCTGTGCATCTCAAAACCTTAAAATTGATGACGTCATTACGCTCGCGCTATAAACTCCTATCTTTACTTCCAATAGGAAACCATTCTTTCTTTTAATAACTATTTATACAAAGCAATCTTGTAATGAATATCAAACTCCAGCGAAATGTGGGTTGATAGAGTATGTTGTAACTATAGAGTACAACTAAACATGCTGAATCAAGCTTTTGATGTCTCAAGTACTTTCCGGGTATGAAATCCTAAAAATGTATTGCTCTTATTTTACAGAATATGTTGTCTAACAAGAAGAGGTAAATGATAACGATTGAAAGAAAAAAAGTGAGTTCAAAGGAATGATAGGAATGGTGACAGAGGAGTTTAATGTAGGATAGCATCCACAGATGGTTTGACAAAGAGCGTTTCACAAATACTTTCAATAAATCATTTACACCTCAATAGAATTTTCAATAGAACCCAAAAACCCCCTTACACATACATTCCTTAAAAATTATTACACGTGTTAGTGAAATTTGTTCCCTGTTATTTTTTATATCTTTTCTCTGCTTTGCGACCTTTTCCTATGACTCTCAATCTACTCCAATTTCGTGACGTATACAAATTCCAGTGTCACTACTGTGAAGGAACGTATTTGGGTCACATGACTCGTCATAGACGCCTGGCAGATCATGTGGGAACCTCGGTCATGCTGGAAACATATCTTCATGTCAATTTTCTCCAATCTTTACTCAAAATGTGCCCTCACCCTGTTTATGACTAAACAATTCTAGTATCCTCTTCTTTAAGTCTAATCTTTTGATCAAAGAAATCTTTTTCCTTGCCAAATGCATATCTTCTGTGAATCCTACCCAGGGATCGGGTTCCCTCTCACCATTCACATCTATCCTTTGAAAGTCATCTACTTTCTTTTGAATCCTATCGTTTTATCGTTTTATCGTTTTATCGATATATGATTTTTTTACATAAGCAATTCATAAAGATAGTGCATTATCATCATCGAAAGCTTGGTTAATTAACGTTTCTCTTATTCATGTTCTATTTGTTTGATATGCTGTATTTAGACACACGATGCTGAGATTCGATAATTATTGCAAAATTGCGACTCCAGCATCGCTTAATAACTGCAAACATAGTTAAGATGCTCTCCAACTATTCTTCTATAAGCCAAGGATCCTACGATGAGAACTGAAGTTATAGATTTCCTCAAGTCTGATGTGGGGAATTATTCAAAACTAGACTACATTAATTTCCCCTGAAGGTATTGAAGAATCATTGATTTTTGATAAATTGGTACACGCGTTATTTACAGGTACCATGCCAAACAAATACCAGGAAACATTATGTTTAGATATCTTAGTTGTTGATTGATATTTATTCTTCTAAAGTTCATTGTGGGTGCCAGCCTCTTTCCGGATCTCCAAACATTGGAGATTTCCAAAAAACCCAATTTTAAGTTTGTTTTAGTTCCACTTCTAAACGGGGTGGATAATTTTTTTACATAAAGATGTAAACATATCAATATATCCTTAAAGTAATCGTGGCTGTAAATTCAGCTTTTTATATCAAAGATAAATGCAAAACTTTGATGACTTGAAGTCTGTTCGATTTTGCATTCTCTGATAACTTTTAATATTTTTTATCATCTGGGTGTCCAGAGTATTTATCATAGATTTTATGGTGGGGTAGTAGAGTTGACTCTAGGAAAGGATATGAAATCTTTCTGTTTCATAACGTTTTTAATTTAAAGGCACTTTTACAATCCATTGCATTGCACAGTTTTCAAAACTCGTACTGAAACTACCTAATAAAAAGGAAGGACCAAGTAACAATTACGCATGCATGTACTACACAATGTTGTGGGTTTGAATCCCGCCTAGCCTGATATAAAGACTATTAGTTGGGGAAGGCAACGGGAGACCACCCCTGTAAATGTATTCTCTCCCCAAGCTATTGCTCATTCTGGCTGGGTAATAGACTACGATCGAAGTCGAGTATGCCACCAAAAAGCAAAAAAGAACCTACACAAGACAATGAATATCATATCGAAAAAATGATCTACACCCTTACGCAAAATACTTTGAAATAAAAAACTTTGCTGCTAATTCTTACCTTGTTAGATTTCAAGGTGAGTCTGTAAATATGTTTCTCTATAAAAGTAAAAGACAATACCGTATTACATAGAAGATTATCTGAACGAGTAATGATCACACGATAACTCCAAATGTTCAAACCGCGGAGAGGACGAGAGGGAGTAGTAGGTCTGATTACTTTGTGCTATGAATGCTTTATATTCCATCATTCCAGTCTTTTCTTATAATTGGTATTATCATCACCATTATCGTTATCATCAGAAGACATCATCAGAAGACATGTCCCTTATTACAACGTCGATGGGCTGAATAATATCATCAGAGATTCCTCTTTTGTTCCAAGACCTTATTTTCTTATCTCCAATATACAATCTTTCATCAACCCTCCTATTAACATGAAAATCTCTAAAGTCGTTGTTCCTCGATTTCCTCCATCCCCTCTAGTGTTATTTCACGTTAGCAACCACCCTTTCCTTAACATTTACCCAAGCAGATACCCATACAGGTACCCATACACATTCCCATAAGCAAGCATACTCATACACATACAAGTATCCATGCACATACACATACACATATCCATACACATACATATGTTCATATCCATATGCATACCCATACACATGGCCATGCACATATCCATATGCATACCCATACACATGCACATACCCATACACAAACACATACACATACACATGTCCATACACATACATATACACGTATCCATACACTTTTACATAAAGATACACATACACAAACTCATACCCATACCCATAAACATACATGTACTCATACCCATATGTATACCCATACGCATACTCATACGCAAACCCATACACATACATATATCCAGACACATACTCATACACCTACATATACATGCACATACACATACTACTCCTTGCCTACAATCATGGAGAAATAGTAGTTAAACTTTTACTAAATTTCGGTGAAAATGGAGCAAATCACGCAAGACACTTGCCACATGAAAGGGATGTACAGGCCTGGTATTAATTATTTTCTAGACCTCTCCGCTTAGCAGCAGGGAGGTCTGACATGCAAGTGCCCAAAATGCTTGTTTTCAAACTGAACAATATTCTGGAACGGGGGTTGGGGAAACTTTCACATTTCATAGTCCAAAGTTGTAGATGTTCACTTTTAACTCTGTCCTTCAGTGACATCATCCCATTGTACCTTTTCCTTTCCATAATGTCTTTCAATTTTCTTTCTTTTCCATCCCATGAAGTAGAGACGCCATAATTAGAGCTTTATACACCACATGATTTATAGAGATAAAAAACGTTTTTCAATATTACTGCAAGAGCCTTCTTCGAAGGTGGCTATTCTACCCATCACCTCTTAAAAATAATTGCTCTGAAAGGGATGTCGTCCTCAATTTATACTTCAGAACACATCTAGCAGATTCTATTTTCCCTTCTGGTTTTTGCATATTTTGAAAGTTTCCGATAGCATTTCATGTTCTTATTACAAGTACTTATTACAATATGGTGGTGATTTGGCATGCTAAAATAATGTGACTTATAAAACTAGTTTATCTGATAAACGTAATTAGTGGACATTTCATTTATGATAGCTGTGATAGCTTCGCGATTTTTGCCAAACTGTAAATAATTCTTCAATTTTTATTGACAATAACAATGAAAGTGAATCGAAGGACAAATAGATGTTGAAAACCAAGGGCCAATTTTCTATATGTTGTTTTCTTCTCTTCCATGCATTATTCTTCGATGCATGCTCCAACTTCTTCATTTCTGAAGCAACTGTTCCAGACCATTCTACGTTCTGCAACATCTTGCGTTTTAGCCTCGATACTCTTATCGGACAATTTAGCGTTACTCCAAGCCACTCAAGGTCGAGCAATAACATCATCCTATTACCTAAATACGGACTGTTTGCATAAGTTGCAAAGGTTAAACCAATCTCATCCAAACAAAATAGAGCTACGCTGAAATGCAGGATGACGTAGAAAGTAGGTCTGCAAAGACACTACACATTTCGGACGAACTCTAGACAAAAATGACATTGTTATTGGAATACCTTTTGTTTTTCTCCTGTGGGGTTTGAAATAGATTTATCATACAAGAGCATTCTCAGCCGGCATCTGACGTAATTTCGACGTCTACTTTTGGTCGATTTTATGTTACATTTGGAGATGACATTGTGTCAAAGTAGATCCAACGTAACCATTTATACATAAGAATTAGTTGCCTTACCGCCATTGGATCGACGTCAATACACCGTTATTACTGCAGGGTTTTGACTTTCACACCAACCATAGAGAATTTGTAGTGAAAGTGTTATTTAAACTTTGGTTTATTCGATTTTATGGTGAAAACATAGTTGTTTGTGTGTGCAAATCATGTAAATGAACCAATCGCGTAGGATAAAAAGTGTCAGGTGTTCACTTACTGGTAAACACGGTGCAATATTTTCCCACGTAGTAAACTGGACATGTACAAGAGTTCGATGTATCTTGTTCACATCGTCCATTATTTTTACACAACTGAGTTGAACAGAAGTTTGTTTCACAATTCCTACCAGTGAAACCTGTTTTACAAGAACATTGGTACGCAAGACCCTGGCCTGGGAGACAAGTCCCACCATTTTTGCAAGGTTTACTTTTGCATGAATCCCAAACTTCACATTTGTCACCAATGTAGCCTTTAGTGCAGTTACATTTTTTTTCTCCGTTATGGGACAGAAAACAAATGCCATTATTGGTGCAATCCTGCGGCGAGCATAGTTCTATCTCACAATCCTTTCCGGTATATTTCGCTTTACATGAGCAACGATATGAGAGACCTGTGTCAGGAACGCATTTTCCACCATTTCTACACGGTTGAGTTTTACATGCTTTCCAAGTCTGACATGATTCTCCAGTGTACCCTGCTGTACAGTTACAGGTCTTTGCTCCAGTTGAGGCAACGTAACACATGCCGTTATCATTGCAGTTGCTTGATGGACAAAGAACATATTCGCAGTTCTTTCCAGTAGAATGTGCTTTACATAGACAATGGTAAGACAGACCAGGGCCATGGCCGCAAGTGCCGTTATTCTGACATGGAGTATTTTGGCATGATTTCCAAAACTGGCATTTATCTCCGGTAAACCCTTTAAGGCATTGACATGTTTTATTTCCGTTAGGTGCCAAGAGACAAATGCCATTGTTGCTACATTCTGATGGAGAACAAATTGATACATCACAATTTTTCCCAGTAAAATTTGCCTTGCAGTTACAGTGGTATGATAAACCTGGCCCTTTCAAACAATCACCGTCGTTCTGGCAGGGCGAGTTTTGACATGATCCCCAGACATTACACTTGTTACCAGTAAATCCTCGTGAGCAGTTACAAGCCTTTTTCCCATTTTGATAGAGATAACAAATGCCGTTTTTGTTACATTCCGTACTTGGACAAATCTGTATTTCACACCTATTTCCAGTGAAACCTGATTTGCACGAACAGTGGAACGATAAATCCGGTCCTGGCAGGCAATTTCCGTTATTTTGGCACGGAGACTTTTGACATGCCTTCCATACATCGCACGTGTTACCAACGTATCCTCTTGTACAGTTGCACTCTTTTTTGCCACTTACTGAATAGTAACAAGCTCCGTTATTTTTGCATCTGGAAAAGAAAGAGGTTGTAAAGATTCTTATCACACCTAGGAATCTGGTTTCATGCAATCCAACATATTTATTTTAGATTTATTTAAGATTTATTTGAGAAAAATTGCATCTCATTACTAGTAAGAAGATACTCATAACTTCCAAAATTTCCATAAAAACACATCTTTTGTACTTTCAAAATATGTTTGCTAAAGGGTAGCGTTTGTCAAAATATAGGCTATATAACAAAATTGCTTTTACCTGAGTGTTTATTAGAGAATGACATAAAGTAGAAAATGATTTTTAGTGGAGTGTAGAGATTATTAAAGGGTGGCGATAAGTAAAGGGTGAATGTTCAGTAGAGTGTAGAGATTATTGGACGGAGGGCTTTCTTAAAGGGCGGCAGCTAAAATTGTATTGTTTATTTGAAAATTACTTGTCAAAGAAGTACGTTATATAATGCCATGAAAAATTGTAATTTCAAGTCAACATAGGACTTAAACATTAAACCTGTTGGCAGTGAGCTTATTTGTACAGCTCCTCATTAGGAAATTGGTTCAGCCCACCGACTCCCTTCAACAAACTGGATATAAATGTTCTTAAAAGGATGAAACATCGCAGGATGGTAGTGCTATTTAAAATCATTTAGGAAAAGAAAGTTTGAACTCGTGACGTCCAAATTCAACTAAAGTCATCACAATTTTACATGTTATCTGCACCTTTTAGGTGAAACGCACAACTTGGTAAATGTACAGCATAATTTAGGAAGTATCTGTGAAAAGAAAAGAAAAACTTTTAGTCACTTGTTTTGTCTCTAAATTATTGTTATTTATAACTTGGCACAAAAACTTTTCATATTGTATTGATGACGTCATGTCGTCCGTTTCCCAGTGTCTCCTTATTTTTTTATCATGTCATTGCAATTTTTATTATATTCTTCTATGTATTAATAAGAGAACGTCAATGTTATCCACAATTTTCATAACAAGAATCTCATTCTATCTTCTTTAGTTTTTAGCCAAGTGACTGATTTATATCTGATAATGCATACAGGTGCTTATGCAAAAATTATCCAATTTCTTAGATCAATTTAAGGACCCGAAATGGGCTCCAGAAATCTTTA
>JAAAKL020006710.1:0-17697 GCA_010016065.2 Carybdea cf. marsupialis auct. non (Linnaeus, 1758) | reverse complement strand
TATCTGTGTGTGTGTACACTCAAATAATAAGTACTCTCCTACAAGTATATATTATGTAAAGAACTTTTTATTCTCCACATTTTTTCTTGTCTTTTCGATATCATCCTTTTAAAAAGTACCATTCTATATTACTTTATTACTTCACTCTATCTGTCTCTATCTATCTATCTATAAACATATATATACACGTATCTGTAGTATAGGAGGAACCCTAAAGTGTCATACAGAACGTGATAAAGAAGATGACGTCCGATGTGAAGAGTTAATTGCAAACTTTTATAACTTAAAACAATGATGCATGCGATGGAAAATACTCTGGCTCATTCAAATCTCACTGTAGCATCTCGTTAAAATTAAACAATGATTACAAGATTCTTTACGCGTTCTTTACTAGAGATTCTGACCAACGTTGAAGCTTTTACTTTGACAGCTCATAAAATGTTAGCTGTTGTTATATGATAGGTCAATGTTCTCGATTTGAACTTCCGATTATCAGAAGTATTTGAAAAAGAGGCTATCCCCTCTGTGATTCTATCTGATCAAGATTTAGGGACGTAGTGCGTAGACTCTGGAGCAATAATCGAAAAGATTGCCGAACAAAAATCAAGTTTTCTAATGCTAATGCATATGCATTTTTTGAATCAAGTAATCCTTATTTATCTTGATCAATCCAACGAATCCTGGTTTAATTTGTTCGCTAAAAGAATCGAAAGCAAATAGAAGCAGGAAATTGGTATTGTTCATAAATTTTGATTATCAAAACGTAAATGTAAAGTTCATTATTATTCATTCTACGCTCTTTCTTTAAAGGCTTCCATCAATTCTGACATCTTAAGTACGTGGGAATGGCTGGTGAAATCGGTTCTTTGAAGCCAACGAGTTGATTAGAGCTGTTTTGCAAGTGGCTTAGGCAAAAGGAAAACATAGTATTAAATGTGGGTTTTTCAGACTATCAAAGTTTAAGCGGCTTATGAGGGATTATGGTTCGGTAGTTTGAGAGTCCAAAAGGAGGGCGACTATGCCCGTTAGAAGGTTCGCTCCGCCGTCAAGTCCATGTCGGATCTTCCAACCAAGCAAATCATAGCAAGATTTGATGTAGACATTTTATGAAAAAACCCGATTCTAGTTATCGATGGATTTATATATCAGGAAAGCGGCTCCGAGATGCGATCCACAACAACATAGGAATTCAATACTCTAACAGGAAGTATTGATTCTGTAGCCACTCGAAGCTCTATGTTTTGGTAATCCCTTCTCTTAATTACGTGATATAGCACGATAAAGGATTGATTCAGATACTGATATAAATAACGAATTTATGACTCTCTGATCAAGTTTGTACGAATCATTAAATTTTGATTGGAGACGACGAAAGCTTGTTGTTTAATTGCGTGTTATCAAATGAAGCAAAGAATCATCTTTGGATAGATTTCTTTGCCCTTTTTAAAGATCAAATCAGCTCTGAAAGTCATGCTATAAGACTCCTCTTTCAAGCAAAGGAAGGACAAGAATTAACTTTTAAAAAATCCTTGGCCCTTTCCACGTTTTTTCGTTTTTGAGTATTACTACTAGATAGGAATGCATAAATCTGCTAATATTTTACGATTCTCTATTACTATAAAACTGTTGGGATCGACTTGCTAACATAAAGTTTGCGTAATCAATCAAAATGAACAGGCGCTCCACTTTCAACTTAAATAACAGCGTACAGGTTAGAAATGGAACTATAGCAAGAGATCTGTATGCGCTATATAAATCCGTTAAGCCTGCTCGCTTAATCAGTACAAGTCATAAGAATTAAAACAGAAAGATTGGAAGTGAGTATGTTACCTCAGCAAGAGCAATCGGCAGTATGTTGCATGGCATTTAATGGATATAGGAAGACGTTCATTTACCGGTAGCATTTACCGTCACAATAATTGCCTTGTGTGCGTAATACAACCTAGGATATCACGACAGGAAAGAGGAGCAAACAGATTGATCGGCACTACTTTTTAAGTGTCGACATTTTCTTTTCTTCATCTGACGCCTTGAAAATTGTACATATTTAAATAGTTAGACCAAAGGACGCAGTTTGTGGATGCTGTTTACAGTCTTTACAGTTTTGAAGCAAACTGCTCTGGTTTTAGAAGGAAGAATGTATCCCTGCAATGATTTACTTTCTGTGAGACACTAATTAGTATAACCCAAATGACAAGAAATGATTTATCATTTTTTCACAATTCGGATATGTTTGAAGAGTTGCTAAAGAAAATAAGATAGGCCACAGCAAGAATTAAAACCCGCGATGTAAATCATCGCGGTATGTTGCCCTAGTAACTTAACTTCGGTCCCCCTACCCCCTCCCCCCCCCCAGTTGTAGGGATTTATACATATTGTATGTACTTCTAGTAGCTCTGGTATCCTATTTTCCTTTCTTTTTGCCCTTTTGTACGTTACTTGATCTAGTTGCACATGTAGTATTGGGAGGATCTCTCATTTAACATACAATGAGATTGATCACTTGTGAGAATGGGAACGTTAATTCTTAAGCATTTAGGGTGAATGATACTTACAGATAGGCTTACAACTACTGTATGCTATGAGGCCAAATATCAAAATAGAATGCTATAAGGCAGTGTATGAGAATAGCAGATTGATAAAATCTTTGGAGGTTCACCACTTATTATTAATATTATTATCATTTCTTGCATTAACTAAATGCCGATTGCCTCTTCAGAATACATCTATTGTACATTTAGTCATTTCTACGTCTCTGTAGAAAGGTTAAAGATTGGCCGAAACCTGTAGTCCTAGTATCGTAGCTTGATGATTTTTACTAAGAGTAGTCGATTTCATTAATTTTGTTTTTGTTTTTTTTATTTTTTACTCCGTATTTTTTTCTTTGTTTTTGTTTTGTTTTGTTTGTTGTTCGTTAGTCAGACGTGTGTGTAAGCTATATGTATCATGATTAGGACCCTTTGTAGCTGGTATCCAGCTATGTGAGCAACTAAAGGGAAATATAGTGGAGAAGTTAAATTATCAATCTTCCATGGCCATATGGTTCAGAATAGCTGCTCTCCAAAATTGCATAGAGCTTCATGTCGGTACTCTCAGGTGGAGGATACTTTATCACCGTACTTCAGCTACCTCTGATGATAGATTTAACGAGGCAAATGCACTGCCGAATCCCACTGGTGACATACTCTAGTATATTTGGAAACGAATAGTTTAAGTTTATCTGGTAGCTTGATTACTTTATCTCCTTAATTAGTCAAAACCTTTAACTCGTGGAGTTCTGCAAACCACATTTCTCTTTTTGGACTTCAAAAAACATTTACAGTGATCAAGAGGTTAATACACCTTTACTCTGGTTTAAACGAAAGCAAAAGTTACGACCGTGAGTTTACACTTTATTCTAACCATGGTCTAAACGTATCAAGGGTACTAATCATGAAGTCCATTGATAATCAGCCATCACGTAAACCTCACATTTTATTCTAGCTTTTTTCCTTTTGTTTGGTTGTTTGTTGGTGGTTTGCATGGGTTTTTTCCGTCTTAAGTAGTCTAGCCAGAACTTAGCTTGGAAGATAGGGCGTATCTGCATCTCCTTTCAAACATTTCCTAGAGACAATCCCTTTAAATATCAAACGTCACCTGACTGTCATCTCTCCGTTTTTCATAGTCACGTATTTAAACATATCGTCTACAATACAGAAATCACCATCAAATGAATGGAGTTATATCATCAGTGTTTAGAATATGATAATAATAAATAACGTCCTTTTCTTTGCTAAACGTTTCTCAAGCTTTAGACTGCAGTTTACACCCATGTCTCTTCTTTGTTTATTGCCTAATGGCCATTTAACGCGAATCATAAGTAATCTGTATCCACAACCTGCTATAAGAATGGTCTTTGCTCCGGTCTTCGTTGATAATCAGTTAGACGATGTAGAAGGTCCAGGTAGTTCATTTCACCCAGGTTAAGCAATAAATGTTCATGGTGTCTCAGACGAGGCCCCTCTACAAGCACATACGTCTATACCTTTATGACAATAACCGTTATCTAAGGAACCAGAAGCGCTTCATAGACCACTTTGTAGCTGTTCAAGTTTACAATATGGGAGTTAAATGGCACAGAGATTTCTGAAAAGAACAACTGCATCTGTATCATGTCCGTTCTTCAAACTCAAAGGGTTCTACGTAAGGTTTCCGAGATACATCTGCTTGTTTAATCGGCTCATGCGACACAACTTTACATGACGTGATGAAAGTTAAAAAAACTTGAAAAGATATGTTGCCACTATTCCAAATCATCATTATCATCATAATCATCTGTATGAGATCGCTGGTTGAATTTTCTCTCCAAGGAGACATTGTGATTAGAAGTTGTGCCCTCTGATATTTACCATGCTCGTTTTTTAGATTACGAAATGTTCTTCTTTGATCTGGTGGCCCTCATCAATTATTCGATGTTTAAATTCCAATAACGGGACAGTTTGACGAGCCAATTTTCCTCGTATCATAAAAATATCACCCAATCTCTCTCCGCCTTAAAATATGATTGCAGATTTCCGCTTCAAAATTTTGCCTGAAATAGCGCTTCGTGTTTTTCATCTGGGGCTAAAAATTTTACCTAATACAAGGCTGTTAACAAAACGAGATATGAGCTTACTTTCTCTACCACACAATATCTGTTGTTTGTAATATACTTGCCAACTCACTTAATGCAATAGATTGTAGATGTTTATCATGTCGTGAGTCGCAGTCTTTTTCTGAACTACGTTTCGAGAGATACATTTCCCATCTTCAGGAACTCTTAACTTAAGATAAGATGTACGATTGCGGACCTCCGAGGCAAAAATGACTAAGGCTCACGACATGGTAAACAGCTACCATCTATCTTTTGTACGATTGAACTTTGTGGATACCAGGATATCACCAAGACCTGAAACATGGAAAACCCATGCACAGGTCATTATCAGAATCGATCAATGATTTTATCAAATTATCGCAAAGAGGCGTTTATCATAATGGAGGACAACAGTTTTTGCTCAGGTGAGATTAAATCCGTCCTGCAACGCCGCAACATGTTTTGTTGAAAACTGAAAAACTTTTAGCATTCAAGTTGCAGTATTTTTCTTCAAATTGTCAAGGTTTGCATTATATTAAATTTAGGATGACTTATTAAGTATAGCTGAACAAAATATAAATTTGGCATAATATTCTTTAAAATACCGATTGTAGTTTAATTTACCATAATAGTTCCTGCGTTACATTCAAATATTACAAACATTTATCGGTTTAAATCTGCTTTTATCGAACTGAAATCAACGTCAGGAATGATAATCAGTTTATCAAAAAACTATGCAAGGAAGAGAAAATAATGATTAGTAATAACGGGTTACTTGGCTATTCGTCACAAAGTGATGATCTATACGTAAGTATATATAAGTAAGACTCATAACATCTTCAGCTCAAACATCTAATGATAATAGAAAATTTTTATCATAAACATTTTGGCTTCTAGGAGGGGCTTGAATCGTATTTAGTGAATCTCATTTCTCATTCATATCACTTCTAGATTCCTTTCAAAATAAAGAATGCTATAACAATTTTTCCCAAAAATTATTGTATCTATAAACCAAGAAATATCTGTCAAGTTTTATAATGTCGAAAAGTTTGTTGTGATTCCAAACCATCAGATGAGTACAGGAGTTTTTCTGTTCTCGAAACCCTTACAGATCCCAATTAAATTGGAAAGGTTAGATTAAGTTGCTTAACTGTTAAATTTTCTACTATATATGAAAAATTTATCTTCCCTGTAAGCTGTTTTTCCAAATTGTGATTTACATGCCTAGCTGTGCTTCAGAATTTTCTATACATCAAAATGTTTTCATTTCATTTCAGTTCAGTTAAAACAGTGCACGAAAACTGTCACTACAACTGTCACTACAAGTTCCGCAGTACGTTCATGTCGGAAGTGCTGTTTAATGAATGACGTCATAGGTCCCCAGCAACCATCTTTGCCCTAGGACCCCGTATCCTCCAAAACCTCCACTGCTGTCAAGCTGATGAGTCATGCACAAGTTTTCAAACATCAAAATAAGTAAAATGGTAGATAATCGAAAGGACATGTAAATTAGTGTCACCCTCACCGCATAAATATACTATTTAAAACTCTCCCGTTACAAAATAAAAGTTCTTAGCTCTTCCAAGGTTTAAACATGCCTTCCTCTAAGCAAAGTACGATATTTCCAACAACCGCCCTTTCCAGTTCAATTTTAACACTATTTGCCCAATGGCGATAGAGCCACAGTTACTTGTATATTGATTTAGGTCGTTTTCATGTTGGCCTTTGCACAAGAACAAGTTGATAAGTTGCTTCAGCCTTTTATCAATTTACACTGTTTGTTTGTTATTGTTTGTATCCTTGCTAGAAAAATAGTTTTCTTTGCTCCCAGTTTTGTTTCTCAATTCCAAAACATGCTTTAAGCAAGGGCACCAAGAATAGTCAGCCTTTGATGTTCCCTCCTTGATGAAATTGTCTTATGATGAGATTGTATGCCCTTTCTTTGACCTTTCAGTTGTTTTTATCCAGTTTGTCTCTTTCTCCAGCAAGAGCCAAGAAAATTCTCTAAGTCCGAGTAAGTACAAAATGTAATAGCCAGGCTTCCTGGGCGCATCAAAACAAACAATTCACAATTTTTCTTACATAATGACATTATTGTTAAGAAGAAAGGATTTTACTGATTACCAGGAGTTGATGATGCCAGTAAGAAGCGCTCAGACGGAAAGAGAGACCACTGGCGGCAGTTATCTGCTGAGGGATGAATTCTGGGCAAAGGTCGGTAGGACATTTCCAACCCCATTCGAGCCAAACCCGATTTGAGAAGAAATAATTGCATACTAGCCAGTCTGGTCAACAAATGATCTGTAAATTTCGGCCGTCCCTCAAAATAAATAGCAAAGATTCTATTTTGGTTTTTACTTGGACTCCATATCATCTACAAAGCTTCTCAAGTTCTTCCTATATTAATTTTATAACCGGCAACGTGATTAGGTTCAGTAAACTAGTGAAGAAGTTTACGCATACTCTTATAGCATCTTTTCTTAGAGTCACCATTTAACTTTCCATAAGCACAGGGCAGTCAAGATCATGCGAGAATCTCAGGTTGGAAATGGGGATTAGTTCCTTACGTCCTAGACTGCAACTTTTTCCAAAACTATACCTGATAATTGTTTGTAGTAGACGTTATTACGCATGCTCTACAAGGATAGTCAGTTGAAGATATGCGTCTTGAAGTTAAACGTCTATCGTTTTTCAGTCTCATCTCAACTGACCCTTAACTACTCGGCATCGAAAGAAATACCCAAATAATATAACAATAATTATTTTGGACCATCAACTCCTTCCGTCTCCCCCCCCCCCCCTAACAACAGAGGTACTAAAATAGCAATTCCTCCTGTTTCCCTGTCCGAGGTAGTGCTTGTAGAGGGGGGGCTTAGTACAAAGATCTTCTGTGATAGATGTTTTCAATAGTTTGATTTCGCCAGAGATCTTCAAGGAACTGTACTAGAAGACTGCTTATTACTAGATAGATACCAGAAATTTATATGCCACTACTTTAAACGAGTTCGTATAGAAAGGCGAGATATTTTGTCAGGACGAAAGTGTGCCATGTTGCAATTTGGGTGTTTTAGAGAAGAAAAAATACCAGAACCATCTGAAGACACTGAAAAGTATAATCACAATGGAAAAGATTATGTAAGCAACTGGTTTATTGTGAAATAGGTACCTCAGTAACAATGACTCAGATCTCTCTGTGATCTTTGAGCGGAGACTCATTCTCACGCAAACCTACAAGATAGCCCTTCCTAAATATAAGGTCCAAGTTTCTTTGCATCATAAAAGCAATCGTTGCGTAGGCTTGGAGGTAAGTAGCTACGGAGGACATCATGAGACAAAGCCCCAATAATATCAATAGGTAAAGAGTAAACGTCTCCGTATTAATTTTATGTTTGATAAACTTTTACCACCAACCAACTAAACGTTGACTCGTTCACGACTCATGCGAACATCCTTGATATGTGCCTAGTAACCTGTTACATAATTTTAGTTGATTGTTAAAACTTTCAGTACGTTTTACTGGAAAATTGCGGTAGGAGTTGGACTAATTATAGGTAAGCTATCAAATTTTCTTTCTTCAAATTTTTCAAATTTAAGCTTTGTCTCTATACATTAAACACGAATCTCAGCTAGCAGCAACGAACATTTTGAATTCTTTTGAATTTTACGTATTACGATATCATATCGTGTGTACGAAACTCAATAAATAGGTTACTGGTTTATTTTGATTAAGATTATATACATTATCAGTTAAACACTTGACTATTAAATACCTAATACCATAAAATTCTATTTTTGTAAAGTATCTATGGATACATATTGATTCAGTTTGATATCAAGATATGTGTAGGGAAGGAGAGTAATGATCTTGTATTGCTTGCTATTTCTTCCCAAGTATATGTAATTGTGTTATGCGCTTGTCCTTATCCATACGCTACCGACTCCCTACCTGCCTTCTAAATTAAGGCTTGCTCTTTTTATAAATGCAGGAGCAGATCATGGAGCACGTCACTTTGGCTTTCATCAAGTAAACCTTGAACGTTTTTGTATCACATTGTGTTTCAACATGGTAATTTTTGTTAAAAACAGAGTTTCCTATCAGAATACTAGCTAAACAATTCGATATCTTAATTAAGTATGTGTCAAAAGTCAAGAGACCTACGCTAAAATTGTCACACTGGTCCGTTGAAAACGTAACTTTAATTTGTATGTGAAATGTAATATGCACGTAAATAAACTGTTTGAAGTGCAAATGAAAGTCTCGCGCTTTAATATCAAAAAAATGATGTACCTATTTGCCAAGGAGACTTGACACACTGAAGGAAGTACAACTCCCTTTAAGTGCATAGTAATGTATGACGTCATATGACTCGGAAAGTTTTATTTGGACCCAACACCCATACACTATGAAACCAGAACTGCGCTATCGTTGCCCCCAGCTACTTAATTATTAGTTAAAGATATGAACAACTTCGAACTTTAAATGATTAGCATAGTCTAGTTCTCTTCTTCTCACTACCTCCTGACGTAATCACGTAGCCAGAAGGAATGGCCGACATCACGTTGACACCGATTCCTATGATGGGACAGACTCGAGTATATACAAATTCTTGCAATGGCTTATTTTCCGTGTTCCTAAGATTATGGGTAAATTTTCCAGAGTTAATCTGCTGGAAAAATCCACTTAGTCTATCCCGTTTGCAATGATCGGATTTCTTATTCTTCTGTTGTCTGGTTTTTAGGTGACACGTTAAACCTTCTACTTTCCACTCCTTCCTTGATGGCCCTTCAGTTTTATACAAATTGTAAGAAAGCCGAAGAGAGTATTAAATCACGCAATACATTTTTTGAAGAATAAAAGCACCGAAACGTCTTAATAAAGCTAAATTTCGAGATGATAACATGGTTTGGTCGATGAATGTTCAGAGTAGGAAAATGTGAGATAATATAAAAAATTTCAGCTGTAAATGATGACAAATACACAAAGTTGATCGTTACTGTTAACAGATCTGGCTTTATTTTGTATTAGGCTACTTTATCTTCAACATCTTCCCATCCACGGCAGTATATATTAAGGATATCGTACACCGAGTCTGTGACAAAAATGCCGCATCGCGTATTGTGACACGCGAAAGTCGATTTGACTATTTTTGTAGTTTTTGAAGTTATCGTTTGAAGAAGCCGTATTTCATAACCAATTTTAAGAGTAAATTTTCCGTCTTAATTTCCGTGAGGGCGTTGCATTCGCTGCTTTCTGATGTTTATTTCCCCTGATATCTAAACTAGGGAAATTTCTAGCTCCCTTGGAAACTCGTTAAAAGCGCTAGGAAGGGATGATGCTGTTTGGTGAGCTACTACTATGTGTAAAGCGCTTGACCACACTCTTTGTGATGATATCGCTCGTTTCTCCGAAGAATATATTGTTCATTTATACGCATTTACTAAAGGGGCAGGGGGGTTTTACTCCTAGATTTGGTAAGTAGACTTCCACCCAACGAAATACTCTTTCGTTGCCAAGTGCTCAAAATCTGATTGCGTTTTAGAAAGTCCCTCCACAAGAGTCCCCCTCCATGACACCTCAGTGCGCAACTTGTAGCAGTCTCTGTTACTTCTCTTATATCAACACATAAAAAACTAACTTTTAGTGGCCTGTAGATGTCTAGTTGGCATCCTAGAGTCCACCTGTACTCTTTGTACTCTCCATGTAAATTTTAAGGCCTAGCAGAACGTAGTTCAAAGTTGAAACAGGACGTGAAAAAATATGTGGCAGAAAAATGATTTATGTGCTTTATGATTCAAAGCAAGCATTTCTTGAATAAAAGTTGTTGCATAGATCTTCTTAGTTTTTTTACTCGGGCTTTTTCGGGAAGGTATTATGCAGTTGTATTTTTTGTAAAAATGACAAAAAAAGATAGACGGAGGATTGTTAACTTTAAGACTATTATTTTAGCTATAGGTTCAAAAATGTTTACTGCAGTAAAAGTTATGAAAGAGATCACCTGAACAACTTAAATGAACTGATGCGTTTCATGGCATGAATAATCCTGACAGAGGATCACACAAAAGTAATAGTGGATATTAGTGTGAAATGTATGCCTACCATAAAATGATATAATATAAGGAAGAGTGATTTGAGAAATGGACAAGGCTATCAGATCATTTATCCGACGGTGATATCTTGTCATAATGTGGATTCCTTATAAGTGGTTGCGTTCATATACTTAAATGAGAAGTTTATAAGTTTGCAATATCTCATTTTAGTAATGTAATCAATGCGAACCATGCAATCGCTGCCCTTGGTTGCTTAAAGTCATCTTTACAGCCAATAGCAGCGCAGTTGACTCTAGGGAGCTTCATGATTGGTCGTCAGACATAAATACTCTCTTGCCAGAACTTTTTTCCTTTCTTCACTGCCACTATGAAATGGCAGCAGTAAATGAATGAGTCGAAGTCAACGAGAGAGCCTCCAGACTCTAAATACATTTTAAGTCAAAAGTCGCTCATTTTAATCAATAAATAATCATACTTTAAAATTAGTCCAATGCCATTTTACCTATTTCAGGCCTCAAAGTAGCTTATATGCTTCTTGATTATTGGAAGAAGAGGTCGAGACAGTCCTCAAGATGTGAAACTATTACCCGTGTTTTAGCAAAATTTGATAAAGATGCCTGAAATGTATCCAATACTGGCTTTCAAAACCTCAGCTCCGTGAAAGTGTAGTAGCCAAATGGTATGAGAATAAGTAGGGCAGTAACTAGCACACCAGAAGATGCTACCGCTGGGCTTATTGGATGAGAACACATGTGATTTGTTGTGGAGGAACCAGCAATAGTACTGGCAGAAAGTGTTATTTTCAAGCATACGATACTTTACATGTACGTGGAAGTATAAGGATCGGTTTAGTAACATTATGTTAAATGCTGACAGCCGGTTGTGACGGTAAATTAACAACGAGTACAGATGCTGTCCGTTTTGATGCCCAAATTCTATTTGGTAGTGAGCTGGTCGTGTACTTGGGAATTTTGTCTCTCCTTTTTATCTTATGCAACTCAAGTATATCTATTATTCATAATTACAATGATCTGTTGTATGATGCCTACGTGGATGCCATATTAATTTGATAGGTAATTACATAAAGGACCTTTACTTTTGCATATCGCACTAAGTGGTTGTATTTACAAATCACTCCTGTCTCTTTTCTACTTAAATCGTCTCGAAACTAAAGACGCGTGGGGTTTACAGCCTACATACGTCTGTAACCTTGTTGGTATTTCCATCTTTGTTTACAAGGGCGAAACACTGTAGTTGGAAGAGCTCACTACAATCAACATCTTCCTTGTTGTAGCGTTCATATCCTTAAAGGCAGGTTACCAGGATCTGATTGGGCAAACATTTTTTTAAGGGATAAAGAAGCGTTTATCTGGCATAAGAGTGCGAGCATGACTTCTTCTTCTACTTCATAAGGAATATGGTGAACAAGCACTAACTTTCCTTGCGTTTCCTGAATACATGCCCGATTAGTTTAACAACCCATTGTTGCAACTATTGGTGTAATCTTTCAGTATGCTTACTTAAGTAGACTATATTCATCAAGATGTAGCCTGATACAAGAAGAAAATAGAGGGAAGATCAATTGGGTTCCTCTTTTTGTAGCAGAGTTGTGAAGTATAAAAGAGATGCATAAAGAGGGAGGCATAAAAAGCACTCAATATCAAACGATCTGTCTTATCACATTTTGTTTAAAGTGAAACATAGGGATCGAATAAAATCCCTCGGCTGCAAATCAATTAACCGCCTGTACTAATTTCCAATCTAAGTGGCATGAAAACCTTGAAATGACATGGTGTATTAGCAAAATTAAGATCATTTAAACCACGCTAGCCTCAACATTGTTTCAAGTGTTTCTTAGAGAATTGTATATTCAACTAGTCTAGAACATTTAATCATTATATTTGTATAGAAGATGTTCTTATCTGTAAAGATGGAAGAAATAAGCGACAAAAGTCTCATAAGACTTCTTCGTGAACTTTGATGCAACAACCTTAAGAGTGTGACTGTAGAAAATAGTAAAGAAGGCCGGCTACTGACCTATGACTCCCGTAACTTCCAATGCCAAATAAAGACCAACTATCGTAACATGCAAATTCAACTTTCGACTGCCATCTCATTCCGCCCAGTTTCAGAATCGCAAATATTCCACTATCTAACATCATAAGCAAACCCTCGCTAATGCACAAAATTGAGAGGACTGCTTTGCAAAAATCACGTCTCTGCGACTTCGAGTTCAAGCAAAAACAAAAAAACTGCATGGTTACCTAGAAATCTCTAATAACTCTGCGATTTCAAGTATTATACTTTTCAACTGTTTGTACGTTGAAGTCTAATGTCCTTCTTTACTTTTTGAGTCAGGTTCTTCCGTAGAACGAAGACCACGTTGTGTAAGTTCACTTTTCACAGTTATCAGGATTACTGAGGCGACAAGAATACATATCACGAGTCCCTCTTCCGCCCGTTCCGTATTTTAGACATGGTATCTTGGCGCTTACATCATTCATAAGATGTAAATAGTAAATAATTGCTCAAAAGTTACGTCGAGAACGAGGGAGTGTGTAGTTAGAAGAACTTTGTCTTGGGACTTAAATCCATAAAGTCACTCATGTGGAAAACAGCAAGAAGCATAAATCTCAGTTAAAGACCGGTGATGCTTTAGCAAGGAGACAAAGTGGAGAGATTTTCAACAGCAGCGAAGCCTTTAAGTTGACGTGTACAACCTTTGCAGTGAAACTGACTATTTGCATACCGATAAATGATCTCAGAGTATTTTAAGTCAAACTGTCACTGATCTTCTTGCCTTCAAACTTGTACCCTCGCAGCCTTGATGAAGATGACAACAAAGAGTGACGAGGAACAAAAGCAAGACGAGAATACGAGCGAGGATCATGAGCATCACTGTGAGGATGAGAAGGGAAATGCAGACTTTTCCTCCTGCATCAAAAATGCCGTCAATCATGTACTGAAAGGTAAGAATATTTTGTTTTTCTTCTTCATTTAATAGTCGAAAAGTGTAAAGCTTGTCGTTATAAGTAAGATAAAATTCAGTCTATCATCTATTTACCAAATAAGATATCAATATATCACTAATGTATATAAAGATGATCTACATGAAAATCTTAATTGATAGACTTGTTGTGACTGTGATTAGGCTTTCTTGCGATGATGATAACTTGCATACTTTTAGAGGCATTTCTTACCACGAATTTGGAATCTAAAAACGAGAGAATTTTTCAGCTCCGTTATTGAAATTACTGAAATGCCCATGAAAAAGCTGACGTTTTTGGTTTAAATTGAAGTAGCATAAAGTTTTGTTATCTTATGTGGCACTTTTGAATTTGAGGTTATCCAAGAGCATTTATCCGTCGCAGCGATTAATAGTCTTGATTACCAACCTTTTTAATAGTTTGATGCTGTTACACTTAGCTCATGTTGTCATTTTACAGTAATTCTCTTGCGGTAAAACGGAATTTTGCAATGCAATTAAGAGATAGTGTCTGCAAGGCTTACTTAGACGGATTGTGATAACGGGCTGCGAAATGTACCCAGCTATAAATCAAAGAGAGATTTGTGGCCATGCAACCGCTACAGAGATTAGATCGTTTATTCACATACCTTGCACTTCAAAAAATATTCCGAAGAAATTGCAAACGTTTATTCATTTTGATGTCAGCCCAAAATCAGTGGTATTTGCAGGTATATTTCATGAGAGCTGTCTTCCTAAGATCGTAGATTAGAACTCCAGCAATGAGGAGAGTCTACGAATCTACACTAAGTTTCTTGTGTCTTGAGCCATTCAGGCATGGCGATTTCCTTTAAGATTACAAAAACCGTTTTGAGCAATGTTACAGTCGATTAAGTTGATAAGAGAATAACACGGGGCTAGACCGTTATGTTTTGGAAGAGTTTTGTCAAATCCGAACTTATCATCGAACAAGAAAATTAACAGCAATTTTGACGTTCCAGATTGGCACCCATCCGTCCCACCTTGATTACCTCTTGGGAAAAGGCGGGAGTCTACTTTTAGAGTCCGAATGTACCGCATGTCCCGTAGTTTATCTCATTAGATAGACGTTCCAAGACTTCTCACCAACTTTAGTAACAATATTAATTTAGTCGGTTTGATTACAAATCTCATTTTCTAATGATTGTACTTGATGGGGTGTGTTCAAATCCGTGTAAAATTTTACACTTCGGTTGAAAGAAGAGCCCTTAAGATTTTAATTAAAAATTGCCAATCCAACACTGCAGGACAAGGCCTTTGTTAAGAATGTGTGCACTTGCAGCTCAATGCAGTCCCTAGTACATGTGCTTCAATGAGCTAAAAATTTCCAGAAGCCTAAATGATGGACGAAGCCGAAGGCGATGCAACCTTTACATGTTCGCAGAGGACATTCTGTTTCATATCACGCATGACAATTGTCCTTTACGTTTGATCTTCTGAATGCCGTAACCAAGCTTTTGTCCAACTCAAAAGACCTTCATTCTTGTATAAAAGCCGACTTAGAATGCCAGGGAGGACAGCTCGCTCTGTTTCCTTTTAGCAGTCCCTCTAATCGCAGAATAATCTGACTTGAGCCGGTATTGCAAGTGAATCAAAGCTTTTTTAAGACGGCGAGTTTCGCCTCCTCTGAAGAGACCCGGAGCAATAAAGCACACTCGTTTCAACACACCATAGAAGCTTCATATCATTTTTAATGATTCTACGATATTAACGTATCATTGCCTTAAAATAAGTCAAGAGTTTAATTTGATAGTCAAAGCAGTATCTCAAGTGGTTTATTTTTCTTTCTAATGCCTGAGCTGGTGGTAGACCAGATATGCAAATAGAAAAGGGAGTTTTAAGTCATCTGGCAAAGGATGAATAGGTTTTGTCTCTAGGTAAAGTTAGTAAAATTACTTTCCAATTATAAACTGCTTAAATTTTCCTATTGTCAAAGAAACATCCCAGACAGAAAAGGGTAACTAAACTTGGCTCTCCATCATCATATACTTATTTGTTGCCACATTGTACTTATTAATTATAAATTTTGAGGAAAGTTTCTAGTTAAGACAAGGCAGTAATGACAGCATTCACGCATCTCAATATTTTCATCACTAATAGGTGCTTCTGTGTTTTCATGTCCAATTTTAAGGGGTTCTTTAGACTCATTATCACCCTGCTGCATTTAGTAGACATAGTTAATATAATAAGACTAACAGACCACCTGATGAACAGACTATCACTATTAGAAGCATCCTCCGAAACCTTCCTAGAAACCAGAAAAGATATTTAAGAATGATTACACATAGTACACCATCATTAGAATCAATCACTAGAAGATAAAGAGCATCAAACGAATGATAGAATGGAATGTTTAGGGGAGGAGGTGACAGTACGTGGATGCTATAATTATCTTCTCGACTTCTTTTCCTTGATACTTACCATTCTCGTTAATAGTATATTTCCTCAAAGGCCTTAATACACTACTGACAGCTTACGTTCCATTATTCTGGCATCTTAATACAACGTTTGGTTTTATAAGAGTGATGTTAGCCTGATTTTATGGTGACCAAAACACCATCGCACAATTGTTACTAATTAACGCTACGATATTGTTAAAACGCCGCGGATATTTTAGGCAAAATGTGTCAATGCTTGTTCCCTTAATCTTTAAATGCGTGGCAATTTAAACTCTGTGATTCCGTAGGACCTTACACGATCCCTTTCATTCAATACCAATTCAATGTGAAATAGGTGTCCTATCTGTATCAAAGGGTTGTTTCCTTTAAGATTTCGTACATATATATCTGAGCGATCGTCCTGTGTAGTCAGATAAATGTTTTGGTGTGAGGCCATCTACTTTATAGTTTGCCAACTTTCACGCGCAGGACTGCCAATTCAAGATAAATACCGTCTACTTATCAAAACTAGCTGCTGTTAAAAGGTTCTGGCACTAAATGCATTCGGGGAATTCCACGTGAGAAATTGTAAACTATTATCGGGCTTTTCAGAGTGAAATTAGAAAGGATGTTAAATTTGGTTTCTATAAGTACCTGATGCATCGATGTTCATACATGATTTAGCGCACTATCCACTGACTCTATTTGTAAAATTTCGAAGTTAAAGTATAAAAAACCGAAGAGGGTGAGTATCATAGTGGCCAGGAGTAAAATATTATTGAATCCACTGCTTTACATCTGAGAATCACAAACTGATCAACACATTCCAACACCACATTTTCATAGTTACCTGAAGAGCAGGTAGTAATGGTCAGCTGATGATGCAATAAGTTGAAAACGCTGAAGGAATCGCTCCTTCCTATATTTATCACGATTGTATCTCTATTTCTGATGAAATATTTGCAGGACCAATTGATTGCACCTTGTTTAAGGCCGTGATCTGCTTCAAAATGCTCAAGAGTGATTGTGAAGCCTTAATGAAAATACGAGATAACTCTCTCTTCGCTGTGTAACACAAGAACTATGCACAGTATCGTGTAATGGCGGCTTTTCTTTACTTTACTTTAACTAATTGTTATTAGCTAGACACTTTTCATCCACATATTGAATAGCGGCAATGGATGTTAAGATTTTTGTAGTCTTCAGATCCTTGCTATCAATTTTCAATTACTAGTGGCAGAATTTCTCTCCGCCCTCATTTCCTCAGCAATGTCCTTTTCTTGCTAACCGTGTCTTCCTTGATTCATCTCAAGTCTGAGATAAGGTTATCGTTCCCTCGTAACTCCTACGGAGTAGTTTCTAGACAATATTAATACTAGATTTTAGTATTTACTGGCAGCAGTTGTAACAGGAAGGCAATCATTAAGGCAGGAGCAAACTGAGTCCTTTATTTAAACAGATGTTCCATAATGTTTACTGACCTTTATATATATGGCCTGGGGATGAAACATTGGTTTCGAAAGCTTGTCAGCTATACCAGTTGTTGTTTTTATTCTTATTTTATATATATATATATATATATATATATATATATGTGTGTGTGTGGGTGTGTGTGTGTTTGTGTGTTTGAGTACTTATATATATATATATAGATC